>JAWVMR010000072.1:0-38155 GCA_036321205.1 Trypanosoma caninum | reverse complement strand
AAAAAAAAAAAAAAAAAACAAACAAGATTTTGGTGCATGACAAAATAGAGAAATGAAAGGAGACAACAATAATAGCAACAACGACAATAAACAAACAACAACAACAACAAAAAAAAAAAATTAATAATAATAAAGTAATAATATATATTAAACATATTATGAATAATTTGCGCATAAAAAAAGGTGAGGTAAAGGGTATATTAAATGTGTATAATTAATACGGCATACCTGTTTGTTACAGAAGAAAATATATATATATATATATTGGCAAAAGAGTTGAACGAGAGGAAAAAAGAGGAAGTAAAGACATTATGCGAATAGACAAGATAAAATAATAAGGGATGGAGTGAGAAAGATAAAACAAGGAAAAGTGTATATACAAGAGATGGAAAGTTCTGCATTATTCTATTACACATGAAGGTGCAGAAATTTAAACATCAAAACTATGTGAAAAAAACAAGGAACAAAAAAAAAAGAAAAAGCTTTATATATGGAAGTTGAAAGAATAGTGAGACAATATCAACAACAACAAAGAAAATGTTTTTTTTTTTTTTTTTATTATTGATATTAATGACATTAAACTGTATCAAATGTTGATTTTTACGGTGTGGAATATGTGAAGAAGGGTTGTGTAGATATACATATATGATTTTTAACACCAAATAAGCTCTGTAAGATCCAAAACAAATTGATTACTGCTGAGAGAGATGTGATGTGAGAGGTGATGTGGTGATAAGATGGGAAAGTGGAGGGATCTTTATTATTATTATTATTATTATATATATATATATATATATATGTTAGCGAAATGGCGATGTATACAGTTTTGTTTATGGCTGTACGATTGCTATATGAATATTTTTTAACCGGTACTGTTGTCATTAATATTGGTTAAAAGAAAGAGCATCTAAAAGACATTTTGCTAGTGTTTGACGTTTTTTTTTTTTTGTTTGTTTTTGTTTTATTCAAGGGTTATTTTAAACAGTTTTTGTTTTTTGAATTTATTTTTGTATGTAATAAGTACGCATAATGGCGATACATAAATAACAAAATATATTTTTGTATTTATATGTGAGTGACCGAAATATATATATATATATATATATATATATATATATATGTATATATGTGTATATCACCGAAAAGAATAAAATTGAAAGCAAGAACTGTACGTAAAGCAGTTGGTTTGAGTTTGATGTTTTTTGCCATTTTATTTATTTATTTATTTTTTTGTGTGTGTTAACATTGCTTAGAGAAGGTAAGTGTTTTTGCATCAATATTTTTAGGGCTAAAAATTTATTACTTTTATTACATTTGTCTTGTTTGACATTAGCATTGTGGTAGGTTTTAAAGGAAGCGGATATTTTTAGAGAGAGGACGGTGGTGCATATTTTTTTGCGGTTCTACCCAGCTCTATACACAACAAAACAAACATATATATATATATATTGATTATGTCTAAACGTCAGTTGTTGAAGATAATTATTTTGGGTGATAGCGGCGTTGGCAAGACGTCACTTATGCATCAGTACGTTAACAAAAAGTTTGATTCTCGCTATAAGGCCACAATTGGCGCCGATTTTCTTACGAAGGACGTTGAGATTAACGGCCAAACGGTGACGTTGCAGATTTGGGATACAGCCGGCCAGGAGCGATTTCAGTCGCTTGGCTCCGCCTTTTATCGCGGCGCGGACGCGTGCGTTCTTGTGTTTGACGTTACCCGGCAGGAGTCTTTTGCGCACATAAACTCGTGGTTGGAGGAGTTCAACATCCAGGCGGGCCGGCGGGAGAGCGTTCTCATCGGCAACAAGACGGATCTCACGGAGCGCCGCCAGGTGGCCAGCGGGGCTGCGCAGGCGTGGTGCGAGGCGCAGCGCGGCAGCGGGGAGGGCGGCGTGCGGTACTTTGAGGCGTCGGCGAAGGAGAACGTCGGCGTCGAGGATGCGTTTCTCGCCGTGGTGGCGCTCGCGCTTGAGCGGAGGGCCGCCGTGGAGGAAGAAGTTATGCTGCAGCGCTCCATCAGTCTCGGCAGCCCCCAGCAGCGGCCGGCGAAGAACTCCTGCCAGTGCTGAAGAATGTGCGGCTGGCGGCGAGTTACGCGTATGGCACGGCGGTAGGGATGGTGCGAGCGTAAGCCATCTAAACAATGAAAAGAAAGGAGCGAAAGCAAAAACTCTTCCCCCTCCAAAAAGAAACAAAAAAGTATAGGAAAAAACAAAAAAACAAAACACAAACAACACATAGCGGCAAGACAAAATTGAACACGCTGCGATATATCCGGGGGAGGAAAACCGTAGTAGAACAGCCAAAAGTTGAATTATTGGTCGGAGTACACCTAAAAGAGGAAATATAAATGTGTGGGCGTATTTATTTATTTTGTAGACGGTCTGAAATATAATATAGAAGATAGTGCTGTTCCGATGGATCAAAAAGGAAGCTGATGCTGAGCAGGGACACCGAGGCGTTATAAAACTTATTGAAAGATAAAAAAAAAGAAAAAAAAAAGGAAAATTTTTTGTGTTGTTGTTTCTTTTTTGTTTATTTTATTTTATTTTATATATATATATATATATTTTTTTTTTTTGCTGCTTGTTGCTTCAAGTATTTTAACATTTTTTTAATCTATTTGGCCGATGTTGTTTGCTGGGGTTTTCTTGTTGGTGTCACCTTTAGGATTTAGCTACTCTTACTTTTTTATGGGAAAGGCATGTTTATTATTATTATTATTATTCTTTTGTTTTTGTTTTTGAGTGTGCTGTTTAAGTTGTTTGAAGTCGCAATAATTTTACCAACGTAACAGAGATGAAAAAAAAAAAAAAATTAGGAAGAGGTAAAAAATCAAACAAAGAAATTCATTTACTATGCTATTAGTTGTTATTAGTAACAAATTTTTTTTTTTTCTCTACACTTTGTCTATTTTTTTTTTTTTTTTTATGTTATTTCAATGCTAATTATTTGACTACCTGTTTTGTTGGTAATTAAAAAAACTAATAATAATAATAAAAAAGGAAAAAAAAAAAAAAAATGAGTTTTGACAAATACATAGAAATCTATGTATAGTTGTGGGGCAGAAATTAACAGCAACAAAATAACGCAAAGTCAGAAGGTTTATTATTATTATTATTGGTATATTTCTGTCTTTTGTCTTTGTTGCCTGTTATGGTGTTAGGTAGTAGTGGTGGTGCCGTGCGATGTTATCAAAATTGTTTAAGAAAAAGAAGTGGGAAAAGACATTTTGCAGCAAAAAGAAATAATAATAATGAAACAGCGAAAGTTTTTAAAAATATTATTGGTATTATTACGTTTATTTTTATTTTTATTTTTTTTTTTTGACAACCGTATGTATATAAACAAAATTATTTGTTACTATCAAATTTTTTTTTTTTTTTTTTTAGTTTTTTAGTTTGTGATATTAGATATGCTGACTCCTTTGTTAATATGTTGTACGTGGATTTTGGCTGTCATGTGTCTTGTAACGTGCTGTCTTTTTATTTTAGGTTATCGATTTCGCGAGAAACAAAACCACTTGCTCTATTACCCGCATATGCCAGCGAATAGCACTCAAGTATGTGAGAGCCCTCTTGATAAAGGGTGTAGCAACTCGGAGAATGTGCACATACGCACCAGCGATGGCGTCACACTGCGAGGCTTTATAATGTGGCCTACAGCTGACAGAAAACAACAGGAGAACATTCATGGCGCCAAAACTTTTGTGAAAGACACCGATGGCTCAAATTTATTTGCTGCTGGCTCTGACGGTAGCACTGCGACGCCGACTGTGCGCTACGCAATTGTGTACTTTCACGGAAACGCTGGTAACGTAGGCCACCGCATCCCAATCGCCCAGCTGTTCACCTCGCGACTGCCTTGTGTGGTCCTAATGATGGACTACCGTGGCTTTGGCCTTAGTGACGCCGTACCCCCAACAGAGGAGGGCCTGAAGAAGGACGCGCAAGCGTGCCTGGATTACATGTGGAGCCACACACGTGTTCCGCGTCAGCGCATATTTCTTATGGGGACGAGTTTAGGTGGTGCTGTTGCGATTCATCTAGCCTCTCAACGGAGTAACACTCGCCGCATTGCTGGGGTTATTGTTGAAAACACATTTACTGCTGTTAGTGATATGGCATCTCTTTTGGGTCGTGATTTGATGCGGCGTTTTTTTCCAGGTTGTTTTGGATGTTGTTTTTGTATGTTCGAGTATTATTTTAAACCTCTAGTTTTGCGAATTGGCTGGAAAAACATTGACCTGGTGCAGCATGTTAAGATGCCCATGCTGTTTATTTCTGGCAAACGAGATGAGGTGATCCCACAGTCGCAAATGCAGCGCCTTTATTTAAAGGCGTCGAAGTCCTCTTCATTGCGAAGATTTATTGAGTTTTCAGAGGGTACACATAATGCAACTTTTTTGCTCAACGGCTACACTGATAGTATTAGTAAATTTGTTGAAGAAGTAATTGGACTTGAGGAGGGTGTGGTGTAGCACATTTTTTATTAATTGCACAGACATACATATATCTATTTATCTCTCTCTCTCTCTCTATATATATATATATATATATGTATATGTATGTGCGTACGTAATTCTTCTTGTTTTTTTTTGCGGCTGGCAATGTAAATGATTTATTGTATAATTTTTTATTTTTGCTGTACTAAAAAGCAACTTTGCTCCCTGGTCTCATTTATATACATATATTTATTTATTTATTTATATATGTATGTATATATATATATTGGTGGGTTTTTAATGAATATATATATTTGAGATTTTTCTTTTTTTTTTTTTTTGTTTGTGTGTAAGTATGTCTTTTTTAAGCGTTGAAGGTTTTATTAATGAACACCTTTTGCAGTAGCGAATGGAAAGATGTGAAGGGGGTGCAGTTTAGTCCGGCAACTCTTGCCTATTTGTCTGAGTGTGCAGGGTTCAAGTACATGGCGCCTGTGCAGGCACAAACAATTCCTTTATTGTTGCGTAACTATGATGTTGTGGTTGAGGCAATTACGGGTAGCGGTAAAACGTTAGCGTACTTGCTACCTTGTGTGGAGATGTTGCAGATGGATCGTGTTGTTGAAGGTTGCAAAGAGAATAAAAATGCTGTTGTGTCCGTCATTCTGTTGCCTTCACGTGAACTGGCGCAACAGGTTTATTCAGTTGCAAAAAAAATGCTTCACTACATCTCTGATTTGTACGCCGACGGTAACGCTGGTCTTCCAAAGTACTCGTGTCAGTGTTATATAGGTGGTCGCGACATTACAGAGGATGTTAATGCGTTTAGAAAGAATGGTGGCAATGTGTTGATAGGAACACCAGGGCGGATTTTTGAACTGCTCGTGTCATCCAAATACACCAGTCTTTTTAATTTTTCTAACTTTGAGCTTCTTATACTTGATGAGGCGGACAAACTGCTGGAGTTTGGCTTTAAGGCCAAGCTTGACGCTATTCTCAAACGACTACCTAGGCAGCGACGGACTGGGCTTTTTAGTGCCACACAGACCAAAGAGCTGACGGAGTTGGCGCGCGCAGGGATGCGGAATCCCGTTTCTGTTTCAGTGCGGGTTAACACATTGAATTCTGCTGCCTCCGCAAATGAGGCTAAACCGCAGATTCCGGAACTGCTGCGCAACTACTACACCTTTACACAGGCTTCTGAGAAACTTGACCGTCTTTTGGACTTTCTTCATGAGCGTAGGGAGCAGAAGATCATCGTGTACGTTATGACTTGTGCAAGCGTTGAATGGCTGTATGCGGCTTTTGTCAATGTGCTGTTGAAAGACGACGCTGAGAACATATTTGCGCTACATGGACAAATGAAACTTGAAAAACGGCAGCGTGTGCACCGTGCTGTGACAAGGCGTAATCGTTGCGTTTTAGTTTGCACCGATGTAGCTGCACGTGGACTAGACATTCCCGAAGTTGGTGTTGTGGTGCAATACGACCCGCCTGTTGCCCCCTCAACATTTATTCACCGCATTGGCCGCACCGCACGCATGGGACGTCAAGGGGAAAGTCTTGTTTTTTTAATGCCACAGGAGCTGGAATATATTGCCTTCATGAAGCTGCAGAACGTCACTCTGCAGCCGTACAATGAGGAAAGAGATAACATAGAGGCTGCGCGTGAGGCAGTGGGACAAATGAATGCCAAGCGCACCTTGATGAGTTCGCTAAGGGAGAAGCGAAAAGCCATTATTCAACAACGGAATGACCAAAAATTGACACGCAAGGAGCGTCGCAAAAAGTTTCGCGAGGAACGCGAGATGTCGCGCTCTGCCGACTTGTCCATTACGCGAAAGGAGGTAACAGGAGACTTGTGCGAGAGTCCATCGATTTTTAAGCTACGAAATGCTGTGCGTGATGACAGCATGGCCAAGCTTCTTGACTTGGCGACACGGGCCTTTGTCTCTTTTATTCGCGCGTACAAGGAACACGAATGTCGGTACATATTTCAGCTGCAGCATATTGATCTTACTGATCTTACACATGCGTTTGCTCTATTCAAAATACCGAGCTGTGGTGAGATCAAACATATGCATAGGTTGCGAATTCCCTTGCAGGACGAGCTAAAGGACATATTGAGACTTGTAAATGAGCGGACGGACGAGAAACACAGACTTGGGACGAGACAACGACACAACGAAAATGAAAAAAGAGCAAAAATTGGAGCTGATGCGGCAATTAAGGATCAAGAGGAGAAAAAAGATGACGGAGGCAGAGTTCTGAAAAAGCGCCGCACGGAACGTAATGAGAAGTTGGAGGTGCTTAAGCTGACAAAAATGACTCGTGGAGATCGTAGCCGGGCGTGGAAACGGGCAGAGATTGATGAACTGCTAAAGGATAGCTACTATGTGAAGAAGGAGCGGCGGGGCAAACTTTGCAGTAGGACAGTTGACACAATAATGGGCATTGATGCTATCGAAAACGCATTGTTAAGCTCTCGAGAGCGACAAGATGCACAAAAAGTGCGTCGCGCGGCGAAGTAGAGTGAATGGTTGAGTGACTACATGTTTACTAATAATAATTAGAAAAAAAAAAAAAATAATAATACTAGTAATAGTAATAGTAATTGAACGGAATTGACTTGTTTCCTTATTTTACTGTCTTGGTGGAAGGGGAACTACTAGACAATGACAAAACATCATGTTTTTTTTATTTTTTATTTTTTTATTTATTATTTGGAACATGAAGTAAAAGGCAAAGACTGTGCTAAAATTTTACTGACTGGGAAACTTCTTTTTATTTTATGGGGCTGATTTATAAAACAAATGATTTTTATTTTATTTTTATTTCTCTGCGTGGTACAAACCCAAAGGATCTTTAATTGTAAGCATATATACGTGTCAATATATAGTTTTATAGTTGTTTATTTGTGGTAGCCAAGGCAGCATATTATTGTTATTTTATTTTTGTCATTATTACTGTGTTGGCATTTTTGCAAAGTGATGTTTGTTGACTATTATGCTGTGCTATCGTTACAACCTTCATGTTCTGCGAAGGAGGTGCGTGAGGCCTTTAAGCGCCTGGCCCTCCTCCACCATCCCGACCGCCAGGAAGACGGGGACGTCGAGACGTTCCGCGGGGTCATTGATGCCTACGACGTGTTGAGTAATCCGGCGCGCCGCTACCTCTACGACTTGGGCTACGCGGAGGCGCTGCAGCTGCGGGGGGCGGGGCGGGCGAACGACTTGGCGCCGGCAACGAGCCCAGAGAGCCCGCGGGAGGCAGCACGCGCGGTGCCACTGCGGGGCTCAGCGTTGCAGACAGTCAGGGGCCTCCGCGGAGGAATGGCAGAGCAACAACAACAACAACAACAACAGCAGCAGAAATGCGGGCGTGGTGATGTTGGCGTCGGTGCCAAAAAGGCTACGGTATTCAGTGGTTGCATAGTGGCAGACGATTTTTCCACACATGGTGCAAAGCAATCCTCAGTAGTAACAAGCAAAAGTAGCCAGTTAACTGGCAACATCACACCTGGTTTGCAGGGAGATCGGCTGAAAACGATACATGTGCAGCTACATCAACGAGATCACAAACAAGAACGGATGCAACCAAATGCACCGCAGTTTTTTGGTTTTGGAGTACACCCTAGTGCACGTTCATTTTTTGTTTCTAAGCCGGTCTCCCCTCAGTGGGACAGTGCAAAGTATTCTTTTAGGCGCGTACAGCACACACCGGAAGCCGAAATATATTGCAGAAGTGTTGTAAAGACATGGAGGACGTTTTTTCATGTACCTGAAATTTTTCAGGAAGAAAAATAGTGTTTTTATTTTATTTTTTTTTTTTGATTGAAACACGATGTAAATCAATTCACGTTTGCGGCTGTGATGAAGGAAGGATAAGTTGTTTTTTTTTTGTTTTTTTTGTAAGTGCTTTTTGAAAGTGCACATTAAAGGTCAACTTTTTTTGATTTTTTGTCTTTATTTATATATATATATATATATATGCATACATATTTGTTTAAACTTGCATGCAATTTGTGGAACGTGCTAAATTTTTTGGTTTTTTTATTTTTATTTATATTTATATTTATATTTTTATTTTTATTTTTATTTTTATTTTTATTTTTATTTTTATTGTTTTTTTTTTTTTGTTGTTGTTGTTGTTTATCGGTTTAAATTATTGGCTATTATTATTATTAGTTTTTGCACGCGTGTGCGTGTGTGTGTGTTTTTGTATGCTTTTTTGCTGGTACTGCCGCAGTGAATGTGATGGTCATAGGCGAGGAAAGAAAGATCACTGCAAAGGAGTGCGGTGAAAAGTCATCTGCGGAGGCTCATGAGATTTTTTTGTTGAATGAATGTCTTGTGGACGCACTATCTGTTCACTTGTTTGTGTCTCGCTCGTTATTTCAAGTCTGCGATGTGAAAACCGGTGAGATTCTATTGCGTTCCTCACTGCTGAAAGATGATGTACAGTTGTATCTTCGACGGCTTTTTCAGAAGTACACATCCAGCACAGCATTGCGAAGGAATCTCAAGTCTTTGAAGAGTTTGTACTATTTGCAGTGTCTTACAGATGTTAAAACACGAGATGAGTTTGTTCAAGTTGCCACACTTCCATCTTTTCCTACCGCCAAATAGTATTGTTGAATTTTTGAAAATTTGAAGAAAAAAACAAAAAATGGGGGGAACAAGCAAAACTCAAAAAAAGGTGGTGGTGAATACATCCAGTGTCTCCGGAGACCTTTTTTTTTTTTTTTATATATTTACACAATTTTTTTCAATTACCTCCACCTTTAAAAAACAAAAACATTACAGTTTGAAGGCGTAATATATGTTTATGTTCTTTTATTATTTTTATTGTTATTATTATTTTGTAATTTTTGATATATTTATTTTTTTGTTTCTGCCTGTTTATCAGCTAAAAAAGACAACAGGGAGAGGGAGCGACGGTGGACCCCATCAATGTTAGGAACCGTGGAGAGAATTACATGCGATGGCGAGTTTGTTCGGCTTGTGGAGCTACGTTTGCCGCAGCGTGGCTCCTTGCAGGGACATCTGCTCTATATTCGGACATGCGAGCGCATTGGCCAGGGCTCTTTTGGCACTGTGTATCGTGCTGTGTGCGATGGGTACCCAAGGCTTGCGCTAAAGATTGCTACCGGAAAGACTGCGCGTCTTCGACAAGAGCTTGAGGTTCTTTCCAAAGTGTGCACAAAAGGAAAACTGCTACTTCCACGGTTTGAATTTGGGGCTATAAACAGAGCAGGCGATCTTATAGCTATTGGTATGGAACTTTGCGTCCCTTCTACGCTACATGATTTGCTCTTAGTTACACGTCTTAGCAGTGAAGCTGACATGCTATTTCTTGCCTATCAGGTGCTACAGGCTGTTGCTAGTGTTCACGAGCAACGCTGCATTCATAGAGACATCAAACTTCAGAATTTTGTGTTTGATCTGGACGGCAATTTGAAGCTTATAGATTTTGGTTTGGCATCGACCGTGTGGAACCCCCCAGCAGGTGATGTTGTTGCAGGCACTGTTTCATTTATGGCTCCAGAGATGGCACACAACGCGCTGTTTAGAGATCAACGTGTGAGTGTCGGGGCTTCTGCTGACGTTTGGTCTGTGGGTATTGTTCTTTTTTCAATCTTCACTCAGCGGAACCCGTACCCGTATTTGAGCTCAGTGCGTTCTTACTCTGATTCTGAGGACAACGACGACGCCGTCGGTGGTGGGGCGGCTGTCTCCACAGTCTTGAATAAGGAGAATGTCCATCTGCTTCGTCGCGTTGCCGCAGGGGATTGGCGATGGCCAGTGGGTTGTAGCGTCTCCAACGAGTTGCGCCAGTTGGTGGAGTTCATTCTTGTTCGTGATTGTGAGAAAAGACCTGATATTATGGCTATTCTTGGCAAACAGATATGGAACGTGCGGCGTCGCTCTCCGCCGGCAGCCGTTACGGCATTTTTGGGTGTTCAGGACGATTTTTTATTGTCCCACGATGAAGCACACTTGCTGCGTGCAGTGGAGCAGCGCAGCGCAGATGTCACTGCCAGCCTGATAGGCAGCCGAGCTAATAGCCCAGACGAAGAGTGCAGCAAGGAGGCAACTGAAGAGCGTTCATCATTGAAGTTTGTGATGAAGGAGGAGACTTCTGTAGGCGGGGTGCCAACACACCAAATATATGACGTTCGTTGCGAACCAAAAAAGAAGAAGCCCATCCGCGAGATATCAGTGGTTATGGCAGAGGAGACCGCAAAAAGCCTTAGACGACGTCAGACAAAACACAGGCGTGATGGCACTTTGCTGGCTTCGCGAAGCAACTCCTGCACTAGTTCTCGGGTAGACTCTTGCGCAATCTCACGCACCACATCACCAACAGTAGAAAACTGTACTGGAGTTGTGAACGGATCTTTAAACCAGAAAAAGGAACAGGTTGGAGCCTCCGCTGATTGCTGGAATACCAATTTGGACGATAATGGTGGGGTGGAAAGAAATGGTGGGGTGTTGAACGAGGGCGATGAAAACAATTTTGATAAAAGGAAAGGAATGAAGAAGGCTAAGAAGGCATTGTCGGTGGACTTATTGGCTATGAGAGAAAAAAAGTGCAAAATCACGAATAAGAACTGTTCTTCTGAGGGTTTGGCAATTATAAAAGGCGAAGTTAAGGGCGTTGACGGGTCAATAAAGGATACTGTTACTCGTACAACTGTCAACACTCTTGCAAATGGATTTTCTCATCTATGTAGACGCGGAATTGCTGTTAAAGAGTCATTTTGCGGGCAAACACTTGCTGCGAGCAACACCTTACCGTCGAAGCGAATTAGAAAAGATGTAGTAAGGGACTCTGACGCTGTTCGGTTGACGGAAGCTATTACCTCACTTATTGCTACAGAGTCAAGCATACGTGGCTTAGCAGAGGAAAGATTTTTTTTTGAACAAGAGTCTCTGGTGAAATTTCTTTTATTGATGGTTGAGGAGGCCCAAGAATGGTGCGATATGGCTTGGTTGGCAGAAGAGCAGCGTAAATCTGCTGCCCACCCTCACCAGTTTAAGGAAACAACTCGCGTTGCTAAAAAGTATGAGTATGGGTTTGTCTGCGATATGTGTGATTATGAATTTTTGCCGGAAAAAAAAAAACTTCATTTTTTTCACTGCAAATGCGGCAGGGATTTGTGTCTTGAATGTCACGAGACTTACACTAAACAATGCACCTGCGCTGTTTGCGGTAACGTGTACAAAAACAGTGTGGCTTTGCGTGATCACAATTTGCTGACTCCTTGCGGGGCGGAAAACGTAGATACAGTGCGCTCTTTTTTTTCTAGTGGGACACAAAAGGGCGTTAAAGGAAGCACTGCCGCAGAAACGAACACCACGCCAGTTAAAACTAATTCTTGTGGAAAACCTGCCGCTGCTGTCACCACTAGAAGTACTAATGCTAAGGGAAAGACTCCATCGAAAAAAAGGGCGACAACGTTGAATTCAAAGCACTTTCAAAAGAAAGGGACGGATGACGTGACAGCTGACGCGGTTGTTAGACATACAGCGCCACCGTCGCTTTTTAGCAGGCCTATCAACACGCTGCCGGAGGGTCAGTGGAAGCCCATGGAACGCCTTTCTGTTAGTTACAAGCCGATTCAACCAACGATGGAAGAGCGAGAGTTGTTGTTAAACGGAGATTGGATTCGCCATTTTCATCTTTTTCCTATAGAGGAGGGTGCCGAGCCACTTGCGTTTACGTACCACATTCAGCCAGGGCGCACAGGTGCAATATTTTTTAATCACAGCTTTTCTATGCATTCCGCGGTGATTTCTGTGCTTGAGCGGCAGATGCTCATTGTAGACCACGTTGACACATACGAGAGCAAAGATGCGGCACGCGTTGTTTCTCTTGGGCATGCAAAGTGCATCGCGGAGGATGCCTACAATCTTTTACAGAAAGTTGTCGCATATGATTGTAACATGATCAAGCAACAGCGGGCTCCTGGCACTGTTTCCATTTACTGCACATCACATACCGCGGTCCGTTGTCATGGGGATCCGTTTGTGTATGTTCGTTGGTTTCGCTTTGACGCAGAACGTTCGTTGAGTGCGTTTTTGCTTTCTAACGGGTCTGTTCAGGTGCTTGTGGGCGATCAGTACGAGCTTCGCTGGTTTGATGAAAATCGGAAGTTTTTGCTTCGCAGCAATGGTGTTTGTGAAATGCTGGACGACTCCACCTTTGCGCTTGCACCTGATGTAGTTCGTCTACTGTATGAAGACTTTTAGCCGAAATTTTAACTATAAGGACTTGTTTGCTTACTATATATATATTGTTTTTTTTTTTTATTTTTAGTAAAGTGGAGGTAACGAAAACAAAAAAAAAAAAAAGAAAAGAAAAGAACAAATTGTGGTTTTTGTTAGCGTACAACTGCGACAGCGAAAAGCAGACTTCTTGTGTATTTTTGTGTGTTGGGTTTAAAGCTGTGACAATATATATATTTATTTATTTATTAGATTTACCAAAAGAAAAAAACAAAAACAACAACAAAAATGCACGTGTATTTAGACATTATTATTGTTATTATTATTTTTGCATAGAAGGTTGTGAAAAGGGTTGTGAATGAAAAAGAAACGACCCACCCCCCTCCAAAAAAAAAAAAAAAAAAAAGGAAAAGAAAAAAACTGAATGTGTGATGAAGATACAGATGTGATAATAATTACGTGTTTTTTTTTTTTTTTATGTCAAGAGGGTAAAAAAAGAGAGGTGAGGCTTTTGGTGTTTCACACCTTTTTTTATTTTATTTTATAGTTGTGGGGTCACTAAATTTGTGGTTAATTCTTTAATTATTGATTATTATTATTATTCTTTTGTTTATATTGTTGGTTTTCTTTCATTCGCTTATTTATTTATTTATTTATTTATTTTTTTTTAATATACACCTACACCACATAAAAAAAAAAAAAAATGAAAGGAAAGGAAAAAAATTAAAAGAACAACAAAAAATAAATAAATAATGTACGAGATGTCAACTTTTCGTGAGCGCACCTTGGCGAATCGCTACCAGCCGCGTCAACACCTCCCACCAAATTTCCCGCATGTGTTGAAAGAATATGCCCGCGAGGTGTTGCGCGCGCAGCCCGACGACGTGCTGCAGTGGAGCGCAAATTACTTCAAGCAGCTGGCGCTCGAAGCGGACCTGCAGCAGACGCACCAGCCGCCGCCGCCTTCGGACGAACCCCCTCATGCGGAGGACAAGGAGCGCGAGGAGGCGACGCGGGGCCTCGTAAACGTGTTCGCCCAACTCGATGACGACAAGAGCGGGGCACTGCCCATACAGACAGTGAAGAAGGCCCTTTTGGACGCATGTGGGCTGACACCTTTGCAGGCGCTCTACATTTTGACCTCCGCGTCACTGGGGGATAGTGACATGATAGACTACACGGTGTTTGCCAGCAAGTCATGTTGTGCAATACTTTTTTTTCAGGAAACAAATCGCGACTTTAACGTGACTAGCGGCGAGGATACAACTGTGCACGGTTTATCTAGGAGGGACGTGGAGTTGGAGTTTTTGCGTTTTTTTCGATACGCTGACGAGGCCAACACGGGAGTGCTTTTGCTTGACGATTACTGCAAGGTACTTATGGATGCCCCATACCACCTTACACACCGCGACCTGAGACTTCTCCGGATTGAAGCGGCTCGAGACGAAAATAATTTGGTGCACTACGAGTCTGAGGTGTTGTTAATGTTTGACAGACTCTTGTTGGCAGAACAATTTACTCTTTTTGATGATGAAGTCTGATGCTACGAACAAATAGTAATATATATACATATATATATATATATATATATTGTTTGTCTGGCTATGCTAGTGTGTGCTGTTCTGGTTTTTTGTTTTGTTTTTTGAGCTGGGATTATTTCCTTTTGCTTTTTGTTGTAAATTTTGTGTATGTATAGCTTGGGGAGGACGGCATTAAATAAAAAAAAAAAAAGAAAGAGGTTTTTTTGGAGGGTAAGTAAAAAATAAAGAAAAAGATGTGCAGCTTTTTTTACATTCAAGTTATAAAAATACGTTATTATAATTTATGTTTCCACCAAAACTTTTGATAATTAATACACGCAGTTAATTTTTTTGTAGGTATATATCTGATTATTATTATTATTTTTTTTTTTTGGGAGAGAGGGGGGGGGGGGGCTAATTTTTTTGAGGTACGCCTGCTTTTGTGCTTGTTTGTAACTTTGATTGCGTCTGTGGCGGCGGGCCTATCAGCAGACAGAGAATAATAATAATAATAAATAAATAAATATATATATATATATATATATAGGTACATACGTAATATATATACATTTATGGACGTAAATACGCTACTGGCGCTTGCGCAAAATGCGGTGGATGTTGGAAATATTAGTGCTGCTCAAGAGTTTTTTGAGGTTGCCTTAACGCAAAGTCCTAACAACATTGACGTGCTGGAGGCTTATGCAGAGCTTATAATTCATCATATTCAAGACATTCCCATGGCAAAGCGGATGCTGCAACACGCAATTGAGGTTGAACCGCAGCGTGGTTATGTTAAATATCTTAACCTTGCTCAATTGTGCGGGTCCGGGGAATCCTTGGGTTTGTACCAACGCGCTATTGAGGTTCTTAACATGGAGCTTCATTACTGCAGAAAAAAAAAAGAGATTAAAAAACTTAAAGAAGTACTTTCCACTATTTACTGCGCCATAGCAGAGCTTTATTTGACCGATCTTTGCGATCTTCCCGATGCTGAGAATTGCTGCGAGGATGCCGTGGCTCAGGCATTGGGCAATAATGCGCAAAGTGTAGAGGCGCATCAGCTTCAGGCGTCATTGCGTTTAAGTCAATGTCGACATGAGGAGTCGTTGAATTCTCTTCGCCGAGCGGTAGATTTGACGCATAGCCTCAGTGAGGCTCATCAGCCTACTTATGAGTCAAAGGTGGAATTGGGTCGTCTGCTGATACAGGTGTCTCCCCGTGAGGCCTTTCTTTTTCTGCTTGAAATTCTGCAGCTTGGTGATAACAACCCGTACATTTGGTTTTTATTGGGTGAGGCTGCGAGGCTCCTTAAGCGATATGTTGACTCAGCGAGGCTTCTTAGGCGAGCGCGCGTGATGCTTACAATGTCCGGTTGCGACGAAGAGACATTAAAAGAGGTGGACACAGCGATTAGTGTGTTGGTGGAGGAGATGGGTGGGCCGGCGGCTGTAGAAAAAATAGCAGACTTGGACCACCCCAACCCTATCGACTTGCTTCAGTGGGAAGAGGAGAAGGTTAGTGATGATGATGGGTGCAGCAATGGTGACCACGAGGACCTGCAGGAGCCAGAGTGGGAATCTTGTGATAACGACGATTAATGACAGCAAAATAATGGCTTTAAAAATAGAAAAGAGGTGGGGTGGGGAAGTGGTGCGAGTGGTGTATATTTTAAGTGAATAGGCAGACAAGCGATTTGTTGCACTAATAAAATTATATAAATAGGTAAAGTAAATAAATAAATAAATATATATATATATATATATATGTATATTTATATATATTAGTTGCTACCTGTAAAAAAAATTGGCAGTTATGGGAAACATGGATAAGCTGCTGTAAAGAATTAATATGAAACTCTTTTTTTTTTTTTTTTTTTTTTTTTGGTTGGGTTTTAGAAAATAAACTTGTGAAAAAAAGTGAGTGGCGTCGTGTGATTTTTTATTTCCAAGACACATCTGTAGAGCGATTAATTTATTTTTTTTGTGGTGGTGGTAGTGTTGGCTGTTTTTTTTTTTTGTTGTTGTTGTTTAGTAACGTCAATGAGCCTTGTGATTAACCGAAAAAAGGTTATTGTTGAGGATGACGCCCAGTTTGTTGACTGTTTTGACAAGGAATTTATCTGCTGCGGGGCGAGAGACTCCTTGAAACATATTTCAACTGTTAGTGAGGTTGGCGAGGCATCGGCGGAGGAAGGTGGGAAGCTGAGAAGAGCAACTTCTTTGGCGGTATCACATGATCTTGGAGAGTCTACGAAAATTATGGAGAAAGAGAGTGAGAGGGGGGGTTCAAGGCAGAAGCTGCAGTTACCACCAAACAGCAGACGGCGCTTTGACTTCAGGGCGGTGTCGCGCCTTGTTAGATCCACTGTGGCTTCTAGGGCAAGGTCGCAAAAAAAGCACTCGGATGTGCTAGAGGATATTAAAAAACACGAGATGCCGTCTGCTTCTAGATCTGTGTCTCCTGTGGCAACAAAAGCTGGGCTGCGTTTGTATAATTCCGCGTTGGCAATGCGGAAGCGTCTGGATAAGATGCGAGCAGAACAGGAAGAAAAAAAAAGACAAAATGAAAAAAAGTTTTCATTTAGACCGCACATTACGGTATTAGCTAAGGAAATGGCCTCTGGTGGTTATAAGCCACCGCATGAACGATATAGCAGTTTTAAAAAAAAGCGCTTAGATGATTTTTTGCTACGAGAAAAAGAAAAACTAAATCGAATGACGGCAGGTTGCACTTTTCATCCCACACTGACAGCAGCCTCTGAACAAATGGTTCGCACACGCCGTAGCAATGAGCCTTTTGATGACGTTGGCAATCGTTTGTTTTACGAGGGTGGTTGTCGTCTTATAAGGCAGCAGCTTCGTGAACGAATTTTGGAACAGAAGGCCGAAAATGATGTTATTGGTGCATTTCAGATTACCCAAGAGTCTGCAGGTAGGTTGGCGTCGCGGTTGATGAAGTGGAAGGAGATTTCGGAGCGCAACATAGAGGCTGCACGGCAAGAGCATATTCAAAGCGTGACGCGGTCTGCGCGGGAGTCGAAATATAACGTACAAAGTCAGCAGCAAAAGAGCAGCATGGACAGGAACGATTATTATCACTCAAGCAGGCGGTCATCGTTTAGCGCGAGGACAGGAACAGGGCAACTGGAAGATTCTGAGTCTTTTTGTGTCCGCTGCTGCAGTCTTTTTTACAAGTACGCTGCTTTGGAAGGGTCGGAGTATGTTCAGTTACACGACATCAAGCGGCATGTACGGGATCTGTTTCCGGAAGACTTTGCTGTTGTTGAGGCATTAGCTAAAAAATTTAGTGACTTTAAAAGCATCAGCAAATCTGAGTTTGTAGATGCTCTTTTGGAATTTAGAAGTTTGCATGAGTCAGAACGGTGTGATTATTTTAGGCGTGGTGTTGAGCCATCGTTGTTGTCTAGGTCTCCAGCACTGGCACGTACGCCGCGGGAATTTGCTGCTGAGGGAAAGGAGGAGCCGCAGCGATCAAGCTCTGCTTATGCTAAATTACAACGGGTGGAAAACCCCAACTTGATGCGACCGAACTTGCTCCGATGCCGCACTGTTTGTGCAAATGCGTGCGAGCAACCGTCAAGGGGCGCAGGATCGTCAAAGGCGCCGCAGGAGACAACTGCGCCTCAGTCGCGCAAAGACGCGGCGGAGATTTCTGGGGCCGCTGAGTTGTGTGCGCCGAGGAGGTCTTCAGGTGTGCACGACTTGCCAGTGCGGTCTCAAAGTTTGGGGAGTGTGGAGCTTTCCAGTCTTACGGATGACTACAGCAATACGCCAATTGAAAAACGGCAAGAGGAAATTGTGGCCGAGTTGGAAGCGCTGCTTTCAACACCCACACAACGCTCTGCTACAGCCTCACCAATCCAGGAGAATGGCAAGCGGGGAGTTTCCTTTGGCAAATGCGTCTCAAAAGCAACGTCTGGTCTTCAACGGCGTCGTGTGCGCAAAATTAGAGCTCCTACACCAGACCGCGCTGGTTGTGACAGTTACGCAGAGACGCCAAAGGGCTGCACCAGTCAAACGCAGTTGTCTAAGGGAGTTCAGTCAATGCTAAATTCGAAAAACTTATGCGTGGAGTTGGACAGTACATGTACTGGTTATGATAGATTTGTGTAGATGCGTCTTGTTAGATTGTCTGGTGTATATTATACATGTGTATGACTGACATCTAAAAACTTTTTTTTTAAATAAGAAAAAATAAATAAATAAATATAATTTGATTTTTTTTATTATTGCTTGCTCCTTTGCTTATCTATAAATAAATATATATAGATGTATGTGTCTATGAATATATGCATAATTTTTTTTTTTAAATTGTGATTTGATGTTGGAGAAGAGGTTTGTTAAATAGGATTTTTAAGGAATGGGCGATCCTTTTGTGCGTCCTGGACTGGCGTATCAACCGCATATTGAACAAGTCTTGCTTCGAAATGAAGGAACTATGACTTTGGAGACTAGCAAAAATGACTGGCTGCGTTATCAGCACCGTGACACTCTTGCAGCCCTTATTTTGCATCGCGATCGTTTGGAGTATTTGTCATTGGTGGAAAATGCTGCTCCTGCTCGTATGGAACGCATTTTTTTGGAGCGTGCAGTCGATCCTACTAGAAAGAGGGAGCACTCAATTACATGATGCCAAGGTGAACGTTTTGTTGTTTTTTGTAAAAAAAAAAAAAAGTAAATAAACAAAAAAAATAAATAAATAAATAAATAAAAATTGGGTTCTTTTATCATAAAACTTAAACTTTGTTACTTTTTGCGATTTGTCAATTTTTTTTTTTTTTTTTTTTGTGTGTCTTTTTCTGTGAGTGTGTGGGCAACAAAAGATTGTGGAGTCTTTGAAGGGTGTTCATAGATATATAATTAGGCGCACTTGACGAAAAGGCGCTTTGTTTTATGTTGCGCTGCTTGTCGTTTTCTTTGCGGCAGCCGTTCATCACTTATTTTGCTATTACAGGCGCCCAGCGACGCTTTCAGTGTCGGATCCCGAACAAGGGCTACCGCCAACAGCCAACAGTGCCGGATCGACTAAAAGACGCGGTTTCTCTTTTTGGTGCAGACGCGCATAATGTCACGCCGGATGACCCACCGTATGTACCGGAGGAGCAGCGAATGCATATAACCAAGGAGATAATTGGCAGTAGCCAAAACATGAAGAATCATGCAAAATTGGATCGTTTACGCACCGCTTTGGATGCTGTGCACAACGAAGGTCCAGATAACGAGGGCTGGAAGGAGGTTTATCTTTTTTTACGCAGTACCGAGATGTGTTGTGAGTTGTTGAGAGACCCAACAGATGTGTTTCCTAAGGGTAAGAAATTGTGGATAAACCTGGACGAATGTGAAGAGCGGCGGCGGCCTGTGCTCATGCAAATGCCTAATGGCATGCTTGTTCTTCCTATCTTTTCGATGGAAGAGTATCTTGATCATTACTTTTGCAGAGTTAGCGCCTTTGAGTCATGTTGGTTTCCTGTTCCAAGAATGGGTAGCCAATACGAGGAGTTTTGTCGTTTGCCGTTTCCCGTAGCAGCGGTTGGGGGCATGAACCACTTTAGTGCCCTCGCAACTGTTGCACTGGGGGCGGGCCAGTTTGGCATTTTAGTGAATCCTGGGCAGCGTACCAGCAAGTTCATAACATATCCTGAGATGGTGGAGCTTGCCAGACAGAGGAGTATGCGCCCCAAGGACAGAAGCACGGAGTTAACGCAGAGATCAAGTGATGGTAAAAGAGATTTGTTGGATTCGTGCTTTCGACGCGGCTTTGATACGAGGAAACTTGCCATGAAGCGCGTGGAACCTCTAAAAGTGGAGGAGTTGCTGCGCAGCAGGCCTAAAATACCACCAGTCGCACAGTTAGAGCTGCATCTTCTTCTTTTTGAGTATGAGACTATCTCCAAGGTTTTTATACGCACCATAAATCGTCCTCGCTGGCGCCGTGTGTTGGGTGCCACTGAAAGACTTACGCAGATTGACGTTGTTTTTGAAAGAGGAAAGGAACCAGATAAGAGGATTTTGGGGTCTATAAAAAAATGGAGCTTTATGGGAGAGTTTTGTTCAGACGTTCATGTTGAGTTTGCAAGTACGGAACCAGACGCAAATGAGGGTGACGGAATGATGGTCGTGTATGAGTTTTCAGACGGACAGCTATTGCGCAGTATGAAGGCCTTTAGGGGTCTTACTCTTCGAAAAGCTCTTGGTTACGATGATCCTCTTTTTGATGCCCAGGGCAACCCCGTATCGTTTACTGCTTGACGCTAAAACCACACAGCAAAACAATATATATATACATATATATATATATATATATATATATATATAACGAAGAATGAGCTTAATGTATGTCTAATGGTTGCATGCAAGATATAATTTTTGTAATTAATGGATAATAATTATTTGGTTTTATATATTTTTGTGTTTCTAATAAATAGCTTAGCTAAAAAAAAAATGGCGGCTGATATAATTGCGTTTATTAACACAATAGGAAGGCTAAAGGAAGTAGATCGCACTGGGTGGGTTGATAATGGGATTCCAAACCCCGAGTCGGTTTCTGATCACATGTATCGGGTTGCAATTATGTGTATGATGTGTCCTGACCAAACCTTGGACCGTAATAAGCTAATTCGTATGGCACTTTGTCACGACATTGGTGAAAGCATTATTGGCGACATATCACCAAAGATGGGCGTTTCAAAAGAAGATAAGTATCGTTTGGAGAAGGCGGCAGTGTCGCGGCTTTCTGGGTTTTTGGAGAATGAATCACCACTATCTGATGAACTGCAAGAACTATGGGAGGAATATGAGGCGCAAATTTCTGCTGAGGCGCGATTTCTGAAGGACATTGACATTTTGGAGATGGTAGCCCAGGCGCATGCGTATGAGTTGGCCAACCCCGGCAAAGAGCTGAGCTCTTTTTTTGTGTCTGGCGAAAAAATCATACATCCATGGGCGCGGAATATTTATGAAACTCTTCTTTCTACCCGCCCGTACCATGAAAGTTAACTAGTTCTTTATTATTATTACTATATGTTTTTTTTTTTTTTTTTTGTGTGTGTGTGTGTGTGTCATTTGGGATAGGACGTATGGGATTACACGCACGCGTGTTTAAAGTTATTTTTTGCAAAAAAAATTTGCTATTAATATATATATATATATATGTATATTAATCTATTTTTATTTTGACAATTAAAAACAACAACAACAAATAAAAACAATAAATGGGGTAGAGTGGAGGTGGGGCTGATGTTGTTACAAGAACTTGGTGAGGGTCATGAGCGTATACTAAAAAAAATTTTTGAAGAGAATCTTCACACGGTGGCGCTGGCGGCTATCTTGAGTTGTATATGCGTTCAAGGATCATGTGGTTTTGACTCTTCTTTGCTCCCACGTGAATTAAACAGAGCCGTTTTTACCCTTTTGTTTTTTACACAGGCGTTGAACAAAAGTACCACCATCTTTGAAGCGGCTTTTCGAAGTAATCAGGTTGCATGGAAGGCACTTAAAAAGCATATCGAGGGATTTATTGGGTTTGTGCGCTCTGAACATATCGATGCGGTCTTACTATACAGCGCAAATCTTGTGCAGTTCCGTGCACTGTGGTCTTTGTTGTTTGCTCCCGCACACACGTCATCGTTACCGCAGAGGGTTCCGTCACACATGTTTGCTGTGCGTTGGTCTGAAGTGCTACGTGACAGCAACTTACGTTGGATTTATAGTGCTCAGGAAGAGGCAAAGAAGACTTTTGCTGCGATTAGTAAGAATGACGCTTTACCGTTTTTGTATATACTTTTCATACCTCAGTATATTCTTGCAGTGCGAGCTAAAATGCTTGAATGTGTGTCCATGATAATGGAACACTCATCAGTAGCTGTCGACATCATGGTTGTGACACGGTATATGTACATTGCGTATAAAACGGAAAAGGAGATGACTGATTTGCAAGCGCTATGGCGACGATTAGGATTGTTTATTGATGCACGTGTTTTGAATGACGCGCTCTTTTCTTTTGGCAATGACAACATCTCCAAAAGCTTTTTGAGTAGTTGCGGTTTTGACCCCCAGCTTGATTTAGAGATGCACTTGGGTGTTTTGTTTCAGTGTCCGTTTATTTGGATTTTGCGACGCCTTGTTTGGGGCTTGTATGGCCGCCTGTCACTCTTGTTCAGTAGTTGTTATTTTGGTTTGCCGTTTAAAAACTCTGCTGAGCAGGTCTTTCAGGAAAAGAATGATTGCACTGGTGTAGTGGATAATGTGGATTTGCAACTGGAAGCCGAGTCTGGATCATCATATGTTAACAAACCAATGTTCAAAAAATTAGGTTCTTTTTGCACTTTCAACAAGGTGCCTTTTTTTAAAAAGAAGTCGACAACAGTAGCACGGTTTAGTTTATGGGAGACGGCGTCGTCACAAGTACCGAGGCTGTCTCGACGTGCTTCTTCCCGCTTAGTTTTAAGGGGCTCTTTTTCATGTATAATTGGGGGATCGGAAATGGAAAAACAGAAAGATGGGGAAAATGTGGGGATGGAGGAAGAGGATGGAGGGCGAGTGTCACAAGTCAGGCGAAATGAACCGCCATCACCACTTGGGCTACTGTTCACTGATGTGTATAGTAGGGAGATTGGATTTCTGAATAGGTGCGGAGCTCATCTACTTGCAGAGTCGCTGTTGAATGCTGTTGACAGCTGGCCACGAGCGACGTTTTTTGTGGTGACGGACTGTACACAGCGCCCTGGAAAACGTGCGTGGCAGCGCAACCACTACACTGCCACCACCTGTGCAGATGACGTGGCGGCGCGGCAGGGCCTCGAGCACTGGGTGCTGAACTTTGTGTATCCTTTTACACGACTTTCTGAGCATGCGGACCTGCGTTTTCAACAAGAGTTATTGTTGCTGCGAAGTGTTGTTTTTCAGGTCGCTGGTACACAAGAGAGTAGAAAGCGCTTTGCGAATTACTACTCTGTATTTTTTACACTCCGGAGTGATGCTAATTTAGATGGTGGAAGACTTTACTTTGTTTTACTTTTGCATCACGATGAGAGCACAGGGAGTTTTTCTGACCGCATGTGCTCTGATGGTAGAGCTATGAGCAAAAAAGCGAAGGAAGAAGAAGAAGAGGAGTCTCGCCAGGCCTTTTGTTCATTAGAGAAGGTGTGTTTTGCATGGGGAATGTCGCGGCTGTGCAATGCGGCAATTCGACTAGCTGCGTGGGATATATGAAAAACTTACCATCTATGCTATAGGGCTTCTTGGAGTGTTATTTGCTATTGCTTTTACATACTTTTTTTTTTTGTTTGCCTGAATGTATAAAAAATTAAGAGGCTGGTGTTTTATTTTACTATATTTCAGGTTTTGATTGCTTAACTTACACTTTCAAAAAAATTTTTTTTAAATTTTTTTTGCTTTGCTCATGTTAGCTTTTCAAAAAAAAAAAAAATCTAAAAAAAATTAAAAAAAACATTAAAAAAAAAAAAAAAAAAAAAAAAAAAAAAAAAAAAAAAAAAAAAAAAAAAAAAAAAAAAAAAAAAAAAAAAACGTATTTTTAACCAAAAAACAATAGCAAAAAAGAAACAAAAAAGAAAACGAAAAAATATATACATATATATATATATATATAACTTAAGAAAAGTACAGGGAAGTATACTAAAAAGGACAAGACACTAAAAGCCGGCCCAAAAGGACAACAACAACGAGAAGAAAAGAAGAAATATGTCAAGTTTTTCCGCTGTGAATCCTTCGATTTGGGTCGGTGGCTTGGATCCCAACTTAAATGAACAAAAACTTTACGATCACTTTGTGCGCATTGGTCCAGTTGCCTCTGTGCGTGTCTGTGTTGATTCCATTACGCAGAAGTCGCTGGGTTATGGATATGTGAACTTTCAGAATCCCTCTGACGCCGAGAAGGCACTGGATCAGGCCGGTGTCAAGCTGGGGTCAAAGCACATTCGCATTGCCACGATTCAACGCGATCCGTCAAAGCGCCGCAGCGGGGTTACAAACATTGTAGTGAAAAAACTTCCGCCATCTGTGGACACCTACGCATTGAAGGAAATGTTTTCTAAGCATGGCAGGTTAACCGCTATTGGACTTGCGACGAATGAGAACGGTGAGTCCCGCGGATACGCCCGCATTTCCTATGAAAAGGAGGAGTCCGCAATTCAGGCCGTACAGGATCTTAATGGGATGGTCATTGATGACTGCGCCATTACAGTGGAGCGCTACCAGCCACACCATCGTGAGGAGCAGCTGAAACAGTACACCAATCTTTATGTCAAGAACCTTGATCCCTCTGTGGACGATAATAAGCTTAAGGAGGCCTTTTCTGTTTTTGGTGAAGTGACATCCGCAAAGGTTAAGGAACTCACACCAAACCAACCCACAGGTCTTGCCTACGTTGCCTATGCCACGCATGAAGCTGCTGCTAAGGCTGTTGAGGGGCTTGACGACAAGGAAAGCATTTTGGCAAAGGAAGGGATGAAGCTGAGTGTTTGTCGTTTCCGCTCTCGTGAGGAACGGCAGCGCGAACGTGAGCACCGACGCCGTGAGCGCCAAAAGCAACACAGCAGATATCCAAACCTCTATGTGAAGAATTTTGACGACTCAGTAACCAGTGAGCGTCTAAAAGAGGTGTTTGAACGCTTTGGTGAGACTGTTTCTGTCAGTGTCATGATGGACAGGGCTACCAAGGTGTCCCGGTGCTTTGGCTTTGTTTCGTTTAAGGAGTCAAGTGCAGCGAGTCGTGCCATTCATGAGCTGCACGGAAGCACGGCTCTTGGCCCCCGCCCTCTCTTTGTGGCGTATGCCCTTCACAAGGACGCCCGCCGCCAGACTTTGGAGGACATGCGAAACAAACAACCGCGCATGCGGCAGCCACCAGTCGGCAGCCTGATGGGTGGAGTGATGGCCCCGCAACTCGGCTTCATGGGCCCGCAGACGATGTTCAACAGCGTCCCGTTTGTGAACCCCCGCATGCAGATGATGCCAACGCATATGGGCGTGGGTGGCCCTATGCGCCCGCTGGGACCGACGCCCATGAATCAAGTCCGCGCGCGACCAATGCCGCAGCGTCCGCCGATGCAGCCGATGATGACGCCGCAGCCACAGCCGCAACCTTTGGTGCCGCAGTCGCAAAACCTGTCGACAATGCTTGCAAACATGACGCCGGAGCAGCAGAAGAATGTTTTGGGTGAGCGTATTTACAACCATATCGTCTCCGTTAACCCAGCTGTGGCTTCGAAGGTGACAGGAATGCTCTTGGAGATGGACAACAGCGAAATTCTCAACCTGTTAGATACACCAGGTATGTTGGATGCGAAGGTCCAGGAAGCCCTTGACGTGCTGAATCGCCATATGGGCGCTTGAATAAAAAGGAGGTAATTAAAGATTAACTGCAAGGGTTTTATCTTTGTTGTTTTTTTTCTTTAAATAAATAAATATATATATATATATACATATATATTTATTTATTGTTCTTAATGTTATTGCGTTTTTTTTTTTTTTTTTGTTTGTCAGTTCCTTTTTTTTTTTTTTTTCATTTTATTTATTTGTGGATTGAGTTTAATATGCTATTAAACAGTGTTTTTTTATTGGATATAAAGTAATTTGATAAAAAGTTAAAAGCTTATGAAAAAAAAAAAAAGTCATTTTTTTTTTTTTTTTTATTTGGTGACCTTTTTGTTATTATTGTCATTATTTTAATACGAAAGTTTTGTCACTGGTACCGTATATATGTAGATTCATATATGTATCCATATATATATATATATATATATATAAATATATATGTATATTTACATATATATGCCCCTCTTTGTACACATGTCTTGTATTCTTGTAAATGTACTTGTGTGGGTTTAGAAGAAAAAAATGTTGTTTGTAGAACCTTTTTTTTCCTTCCTTTTTTTTTTTTTTTTAATGATAAAATGTAAAAAAAAAAGGTTACGGTGGCTAAAACAAACGGATAAAAAAGAGAAATTAGAAAACAAAAGATACAGCGGAAAAAAAAAAAAAAAAGGTGGGGAAATGAAAAAATAAAAAGAAATAATGAGGAAAAAAAAGCAAAAAAAAAAAAAAATAATAACAAACAAAAAAAGAACAAGTTGAAACACCGAGAAGAAAGAAGTTATATAAAGAACGCGTGAGAAACAACAAAGAAAACTCAAAGAAAACTGATAATATATATATATATATATATAATGATAAAAGAAAAAACAAACAAACCCCACTTTTAAAATAAAAAAGAAAAAAATATATACTAATAATAAAGAGATTAGGAAAATAAGTAACAATAATAATAATATATATATATATATATAAATATATATATGTATAAAAATGAGGTAGTAGTGAATTAAAAAAAAAATTTTACAAGTTTACAGATATGAAAAAAATTATACAAAACATATCAAGGAATAAAAAATCAAAAAAAAAAAAAAAAAAAAAAAAAAAAGTGGGGGGAAATAATAAAATAAGCAAAAGTGAATAATCTTTTGTTTACTTGAAAAAAAAAAAAAAAAAAGAAATAAGAATTATATATATATATATATACAAAACTCAAACATTTTTCTTTTTGTGGTTGTCTGTGTGGCACTTGGTTTAACAAAGAAATTTTTTTGTTTTTGTTTTTATTTATATGTATATATTATTATTATTATTATTATTATTATTTTATTTTATTTTATTTTATTTTTTTTTTTGCACACGCAGAGCTATCTAAGTAATTAAAAAAATTATATATATTATTTTGAGGCAGGTAGTATTTACAACAATAAGCGATATAATAATTAGCAGCAACAATAAGAAAAAGAGCAAGCAAAGAATTAAGGGAATTGGAGGGAACAAGAAAAAAAAAAAAAAAAGAAAATGAGTTTTGTGGTTCTGCGTTATTTTTTAACAAGTGCCTTGTTCAATGCAGGCCTTGGATACGCCGCATTTATTGCGATATACGGACCGTGTTCCGAAAAACCAATCGAACAACAGTTCAAAGATGAAACAGAGACAAAGGAGTATTCTGAGGAAGAAAATAAAAAAAACCGTGGAATAGAACTCCCACTTAGCTCATTAAAGCTTTGGATAATGCTCACGTTTTTTTTTTCGCTGTCGTATTTGGGTGCTGACAGTATTCCATTGTTTTTAGAACTTCGTGTCATCTTTACATGGTTTATTCTTTTTGTTCCATCAGCATCACGCGCTATTCTTTATGACAAGGCATTTAGTCCATTGTTTGATTACATTGGGCAAATTGTTGCTGTAACAAGAAACAAGGAGGTTTTTATACGTGGAATCGGATTTGTCACAGTGCGTTGCTGCGTAGAGTTAGCGGTTTTTATTACAAATTACGCTAGGCGACGAGGGATGCTAGAGGAGGACGCAGCGCATGACATTATTGGTGGGCTGCTCTTTACTCGCAGGGCACTGCAGGATTTGAAAAAAATGGAGGCCTGCCGTAGAAAAGGGTTACCCTCCCCTTACAATCCTGTGAATTCGACTTGTTGATTGATTCTTGTTGTTATTGTTGTCGCTTGTTATGTCTATATGTATAAATAAATGGATAAATAAATATATACACACATATATATATATATAATAATAATAATAATAATAATAATAATAATATTTTTTAAAGACAAAGTACATGCATACATATATATATATATATATGTATGTATATAATTGTTGAGTTGTATTACACATCTGCTTTTTTTTTTTTGTTTTGCTTTTGTATATACTTTAGATTGCATGCTTGCTTATCATAGATTTTTGAAGTGTATATACATATTTTACAAAGCTTTGTTTTGCAGATGTGTGAGTATGTATGTGTTTTTTTTTTATTTTTTTTTTTGAAAGGTTTATCATTATTATGTTTTAGTTTTATGCAATGATATGTTGATTTAATTCCGGAAAAATGTTTTTTGTTGCCATTGCTAAAATTTTATGTATTTTATTTCTGTACTTTAATATTAATATAAATTAAGCGGTTTTTTATACTTTTGTACCCGCTCACATATATACATATATAATATTTTGTGTTTGTGTGTCACGTATACTTGAGATAACGGCTAATGAACCGCCACAAGAAGTTTCACAGCAATCTTGAATACGACCTTGAGGAGGAAGGCGAGTACTACTATGACGATTACGATGATGAGGAGGAGGATGACTACTACTACTACCACTGCGATAACCGTCGCACTGATGTCAAGGAGGGTGCGGTATCCGAGCAAACACCCGTGCAGCCCACAGCGCCACAACAAATGCGGGCGCACGGGGCTGCGGGGGGCGGTGGAGGTGCTGAAGGGGCGGCACCGTCCACCGTGGATGACGTGCCGTTTGCCGGGGACTCCCAGCGTATGTGCCCCCAGGACGTGGACTACGACCTACTCACTATGCTCCTTCCAGTGTTCCGGCAAAGGTGGGCGGAAGATGTCACCGCAAAGAACTCAAAATCGCAGCCTACGCAAAGTGATGTTGTTGAGGCCTTGCGTGAGAGTAACTACGACGTCGGAAAGGCTGTACTTCTTGTTTTGCAGAAAGCTGCTGAAACAACCATTGAAGTAAAGACACGATGTTTGTCACCATCAACAGACGATGTCGATTTACCAAAGGAAACAGCGAAAGTTCTACCTTTGCCAGCGGTAAAGGGGGGACGTACGCTAAAACTTGGGCAGTGTGACAAAAGTGGAACAACACCAGCGGCGAGGGACGCAAAACCGATTCTGGAGCCCAGATCTACTGTCAGCAAACCCGCCGATGCCAGTTGCAAATTGCAGGTACAGGAAAAGAAATATGTGCCGAAGGTTGTGCCTGAGAATAGCAAAAAAGAGTGCACGTTTGTTATTGCTGGTCATGTAGATGCGGGGAAAAGTACAACACTAGGGCATTTGCTTTTATTGTTGGGAACTATTTCTCAGGCGGAAGTGGACAATAACGAGAAAAATGCCCGTGGGATGCATAAGGAATCTTTCAAGTACGCATGGTTGTTGGATCGGTCTGAGGAGGAGCGTCGCCGTGGTATTACAATTGATGCTGGTTCATACAGTTTTGAGACTGAGCATCGCCGCATTTACATTTTAGATGCCCCTGGTCACAAGGACTATCTTGTTGGTATGATTAGCAGCGCCACTCAGGCAGACGCGGCACTACTTGTTGTAACTGCCGCAACATCCGAGTTTGATGTTGGACTGTCTCATGGAACCAAGGATCACCTTCTTGTTTTGAAAATACTTGGAGTGAAACATTTTGTAGTCGCGATTAACAAAATGGATACTGTCAACTTTAGCCAGGAACGGTACAACTATGTTGTGCAGAATTTGACTTGTTTGTTCAAGCAGGTTGGTTATAGCGAGAAGGCCAACTTTGGCTTTTGTCCTATAAGTGGGATGCATGGCAGCAATATTCTTTGCGTTGATCGTGAGGCAATGTCGTGGTATGACGGGCCGCCGCTGCTTGAGCTCTTGGACAGTTGCCCTGTTAGAGATTATGTGCACGATGCCCCACTGCGCCTGAGTCTGCATGATGTGCAGGGCACTAGGCTTTACTGCAAGGTGGAGAGCGGCCAGCTGCATAAGACGTCCAAGGTTATATTTTTACCCTTGGCTCTTGAGGTGAACGTTAAATCCATTACCAAATCTACAACTGCTGGCTTGGTAGACGTGGCGTTTGCCGGTGATTCTGTCGAAATTGATTCACGAGCGACACCCGTGGGTCTTTCACCTGGACACATTGGTTGTCTTTCTGCCTCAAAGATCCACTGCTCCACAGACTTTCAGGCTCGCGTGCAGACATTAACAACACTGGAGAACTCAATCATTCCTGGTTCCACCTTCACCATGATTGTTCACGCCCTCACAGTTTCTGTGGAGGTCGTCGCACTGGTGTCTAAAATGGATCGGCAAGGGTGTTGGTCAAAGGGCATGGTGAAGTGCATTTCAAAAACAACCCAGGCGCTCATTATTTTTCGTGCTAGTAACAAAATTGCATTGGAGCCAGCCGAGGTTTGCCGTTCTCTTGGCTGCTTTGTTCTCATGCAAAATGGAGTTGTAGTGGCTGGTGGGTTGGTAGAGAGACTGATGCTATGAACAAACGCGAATATATATATATATATATATATATATATATATATATATATATATTGAATAATTTAAAGCAAACGGACAGTAGTTTTTTAGATATATAAAAAGTAATATATGGGAGTAATGAGAGGTGGGGATGATAAGTATTTGTACGCCAAAAATGCGAGGGATATATGTATGTATATTATGCGTTGTTGTTATGCTTTTTTTTTTTTTGTTTATTTAGGGGGGTGATATTGTGGAAAACATACGTATATACTTTTATTTATTATTACGCATTATTTTTTTTTTTTATAACAAAAAAACAATATTGGTCATTTAGAAAGAGAAAAGTTGTTTGTTTTAGCGGCTATTATATATATATATATAAACAAGTAAACAAACAAATAAATAAAAACGAAAAGAAACGAGATAAAACGTAAGAAATAAAATATTTATATTTTGTTGTTTATACAGCATTTATACGGGTGGTAGATTAGGAGAGGAATAGCCTAATGAGCAATTTTTTTTCTTTTATTTCTTCAGAAAAGTCAGACATAACGATTGACTATGAACTTATGCCTGAACCAATTGCCAAAGCCGACCAAATTCCACTCCGTCTGACTCCTGAGGAGCGGAAGGTGCAGCGGTTAATGCGCGCGATTATTATGGCCTCACGTTACACAGACAAAGTGGATAGTGAAGTTGCCTTGAAGACTAATAAAAGGGGTGGGATTATTTTACGTGAAATTACCAATACTCTCAGTGGATTTATTTTGGGTTTGAATCTTGAAAAGGGCGCAGCTCTTTTTGCTAAAAAAGATTTTCTATCATTTGAAGGCGAAATACGGTCAGCCATTGAGGTGTCTAGAAGATATAAGATGATGAATCCAGATTTTCTTCGCACAGACTATGTAAAATTTCTTTATCTAGTTCAGGATGCTGTGCAGAATGAAAATGTACGCGAAATGTTGGGGTTCTCAGTTGCAGAGAGTGTTTTGACAGTGGGAAACTATTGCCGTATCCTGGGAATAGACGCAATGCTTCATGACAAGCGAATGCCTCTTTGTATTACTCCTGTTCCTCTTATGAGGAACAGGGCGGCGTTAAATAGGGCACTGCGTCTAAAAGATGTGACTGTGGATGCCCTTGTGCGGGAGCACAGCAAACGAAGTGGCAGAAAACCTGAAGAAGTAGAGGTGGCAGTGCGCAGCCTTAATGATGCCAACAACTTTGCTAATGATAATGTTGAGAGCACTAGGCAGATGATACAGTTACTAGAGAAGTTTTTCTCACCAGATTTTGCAACGGAATGTACCAATCTTACTATTGAGGAAGGTCAGGACGGAAGTCGCTTGACTCACAACCATAAACTTCAGTATTATTTTGTTTTTCAAAGCCTGCTGCTTTGGAAAAACATTTGCAGTCGTATGTTTTATCTTTGGACAATTGCGGAAAACGACCTGTTAAACCCAGACGAGCCCTATGAATTCCGCTACACCGGTCAGGGCTATCAACGGGTGCAGAAGGCACCAAATCTCTACCGCGCCATTTCCGAGGTTGTGCGGCAGACAAAAGAAGAGCTTGGCGGAGAGTGGGTTGGGTCGGATCGTATACACCTTGGCGACAACCAGGTCCCAAATGCATTTCATTTTATTGACAAGTATGCACAAGTTTCACGGATTATAATTCCAATTCTCAGGACGACTACGCATATAGATAATCTAGAAGAAAACCCTGAACACAATAAATACATGACTGAAGTGTGGGGCAGTGCTAAAAATGCTAAAAAAGCTATTTTACGTGACTTTTTTCGACATGGCTTTGATGGTAGCGGAGGAGATACTATGGACGACGCTGGGAGTTGTGTTGATGGCCGCCTCACTAGTGCGTGGAACTGGTGCAACAACATTCGTTTGAAGTCTTTCTATCCTCTTTTTCTTCTAGCGGGATTTGCCTCTTTTGATGGTGACTTTAGTCTGTGAAGATCTTTTTCCTTTATTTTAATATATATATATATATATATATATATATATTTTTTACTTAACAAAAACTTTTTAAAGTGCGTTTTAATGTTATTTTAAAAGAAAAAAACAAAAGGATATATATATATATATGTGTATATATATATATATATTTTTTTTTTTTTTGTTATGGTTGTCGCTCTGATGCTTGTGCTCTAGCTATTTTGTTGTTTTTTTTAATGGATATTTTTGCGTGTGAATAAAGGCTACGAAATAAATTTGGTAATTTTTTTTTTTTTTTTTTTTTTTTTTTTTTTTTTTTTTTTTTTTTTTTTTTTTTTTTTTTTTTTTTTTTTTTTTATACGTTGGACTGCATCTTTTTTAATTTGGTTTTGGCCTGTATATTTTAATATATAAGCATGTTTTTATGTATAACATTTATTTTTTTTAGTAAAAAAATATTTTTATTTTTATTTTTTGTGTTGCTTGTCGTTATATGTGCATTTGTGAAAGTTTTTATTAGCTGGTGTTGGTATTGTCTTTTGTGAGGCTTGGTAGTGGTATCGGCTGCAATTATGCCCCCAAAGCTTCCAAACCTGAAGTTTAGACCACGGCATGTTGTTAGTCAAAAGGAAGTGAAGGACGAGGCAGAGTTTGCTGCTGGTGTTGACGATCTCAGTTTTTTGCAGTTGGAGCGTCTGCGGCGCCAGCGGGAGGAGGCGCAGCTGCAGCAGCGGGTGCACAAAAGCGGCGATGCCACGACCGCCCGCCCGCCCCCGCGCGGTGCCCCCTCAGCCCGCACCGGCCCCGGCGACCGCCCACCACCCGGCAGAGCCGCGCGAACGCACTCCGCCCCGAGCGCCGTCTGCCGCACTGCAGCGTTTCTTGCGCCCGAGGCCGAGAGGTTTGCCGCGAACACAATGACGCGTGTGCTCGAGGCGGGGGCGAGCGGCGCCGGGGCGACTGTTTACCACCCGACTACCCTCGACTGCACCCTCCCCGCCTGCATAAAGATGCGTGAGCCAGAGGGGCGCGTGGAGGGCGATGATCGACGTCCTGAAATTACCACACAAAATGACGGTATCGCATTTTTGAAGGAGTTTGAAGAGGAATTGCGAAGATCTAGAGAAGCGAATATGCGTTTTGAACGCGAGGTTCTTCGTCATTCTGCCAATAAAATTGAGGTGGAGGGTTCTGTTGGACGCCATGACGAGGGTGAACTGGTTTGGTTTCAATTTCCTCGTTTTCATGCAAACCCTCCATTTTTGTTGACACAATTGCCATCTGGTAAAGTTGGTGAAATTAAGGTGTATAAGAGCGGACGTATGGTGATGGAGATATGCGGCGTTTACTACGATGTCGCAGTTGAGGGCTACACCGCTGGTGGTGATAGCTCGTGCAATGTTGCCACCGTGGTTGCACCCTCGCAGCAGTCGGAGGAAAAGGCGTGTTGCTATCAGCTAGGACTTTTGTCGAAAAAGATGGTTTGCACGCCCATTATTTGTGTGAATGAGGGAATGCAAACAGCTGGTGCCTAATTGAAAGATAACGAGGAGGGAAAAAATGGAAGGAACTAAACAAACAACTGAAAAAAAAAAGATGAGGAAAGAAAAGATGCGGGATTGCTATGTATATATATAGCTTTGGGTGTGCGTGCATATGAATGTTTTGTTGCTTGAGTTGAATATAGGCGCTTTTGTTGATAGTATGTTATTATTATTATTATTATTATTTTGCATACTTTGATCTCATACGTAAGGGGAAGCGAAAGCACAAAAAAAGTCATATATAGTCATTTATTGAGAAAGATAACAAGGAGGAAAATAGAGAATTACGGTCTGTCTGTTAATATATTTTAAGCTTAAACTGGAAGGACAGCATTTATGAAGGAAATTGATAAAAAAGAGAAATTCTGGCTTTACGCAGTTCGCGACCAGCTTGCAGGCATTCAGGCATTTTCTAATTGCGTTACTGTCGCTAATCTTTACGGCGATGGCGATTATAAATTGATAATTGCTGACAGCAAATGCCTTTTAAAGGTGTTTGAAGGTGCCGCTTCTCTTGTAAAAGAGATCCGATTACATCATGTTCCTTCTGCAGTTGCGGTTTTTTATCCTCAAGACAATGACGCCGTCCAACGACCTGTGGTGGCAGTCTCTTGTGGGCCGTATATTTTTATGTATAGAAACATGTTGCCACTATATCGTTTTCTTCTTCCACCGGTTGGATGTGACGATGTTGACGAGGCGGTTTGGGAAGCTCTACGAAACCGCACAATTTCCGTCGGAGAGGCAGCCGATCTGCTTGATGATAGGCGCAAGAATGGTGTGATGTTGTCGACACGCTCAACAGACCTACTAGCTTCTGATAGCACACAGGAGCGGGAGAAGTTTGTTGAGCTTATGAGGGATGTGCCGTTACACCAAATGACAGTTGTAACGTGCATGAGCTCTCTTTTTTTGAATTCAGCTGAGGAGGGGGGACGCAGCTGTCTGGTCTTTGGCACAGAGAATAGTTTTGTATATATTTTAAAGAGCACTTACACAGAGGTGCATCTAAAGACAAAAATTCCTGATGTACCTGTATTTATTCTCACAACAGGCGCGTTGCGTGTTGAGTATCGCATCATTGTTGCGTGTAGGGACGGATGTATTTATTCTATCAAAAACGGCAAATTGTCTGCTGTTGTCATTTATGCTGACGGACAAATTGTGCAAATTGCACGCTACAACAATCTAGTGGCTGTTGCAACGACACAGAACACCTTGTCTTTTTTTTCTTTAAAAGGAAAATGTTTGTCAAGCATACATCTTCCTTTTCCTGTGACCAACATTGCCACTATAACCGAAAGTGTTACTGGACAGGCCCGCGCTATAATTGTGGCTCTTAACAATGGAGCAATTAGAGTGTACGTTGGTAGCTCTTTGGTTCATGAGAGCCAGGCGTATGGGACTGTGACAAGCATGCACTTTGGTCGATATGGACGCGAGGATGCGGCACTAGTTCTTGTATTGCAAAATGGCTCTATTCTAGTGGAAATACTACACCGTCATGCATTATCGGAGTGTGATAAACGGAGAGAGTTTGGTCCGCCAACGGATCAAGATGTACCTATTCCAGTTCCATCACTTACTAGTTTGTTTGTGGCACAGGCTGAGCGCGAGCGTGCGTTTTGCGCTGATATGCATAGATCGTTTCAGCGCGATCTTTGCCAAGTGCGACTAAACGCCGCCAAGTCATATCTTGCATTGCTTTTAAACGGCGAAAATACCGGTACAACAACAATGAGTTCTTCTCCATCTGATAAATTTATTCGTTTGTTTGTAGAGGTGCAAGGCGTTGGTCCGGTTTATAGGTTGCGTACCACGTTACAAAATATTGCAGATAAGCCCGTTTTTAATCTAATGGTTCTCTTTGGACATCATCCGTCTTTTTGCAAATTGTCAAGGTCATTAGTGGATGTTCCATTTTTAACGCCTTCTGTCCTTTCATCATACAATGTTATTTTTGAGATGCAGGAAAGTGACTTGGCAGGTGTGTCTACTGATGCTGGTGAGGAGGCTGGGATTCGTGTATATATTGTCACCCCTTCTTCTTCCGCACCGCTGGCATCGGCTTTTGCCAAATTGCCTGACCGCGGCTCTTATGAATGAGGCCAGGCAAAATCGTCCAATACACTGAGTATTTGATGGCAATGGCTATTCTTATGATCAGCACGTTTTGTTTAAGGTCATTTTTTTATTGGTTTGTGTGTGTGTGTGTGCTGTTAAAAACGTTGCATACATATACATATTTTTACCTGTTTTGTTAAATAACTCAATATGTATGCATTTATTATCACCATTAGTATGATTATTTATATTTCTGCTTTATTAGTTTTGTAAAGGATTTGTTTGGCTACTCAACTTCACTATTGCTGAATGAGTAATGCCGAAGAGCATTTTTTGACCGCCCACTGCACTCCACATGGGTTACGTAATCTTGAGGCTGATGAAATAGAAAACATTCGCGCAGAGCTTTACAGCGATCTACCAAAGGACATGTGGAAAGCGAGTGGGGTGGAGGTGGAGGACACTGTGCAATGGTCACAAATAGTGCGAGAGGGATTTACTCATGCCGCAATGCGTCCACTAAAGGAAAAAATTGGTGGGTTTCGTGAATTTGTGCAAATATTAAGTAAGCCACAGCAAAAATGTGTTGTTACTGTTTTTTTTGCTACAACACTTGCGATGTTTACAGTTCCAATTATTGTTCTTTTTTTTAGCATGCGTTTTCTTGCTCCGGCTGTTGGTGTGGACGCGGGTTTGTGTGGTGGTGTCATGGCGCTGGTGACTACTGTTGGCATTATGTCCGTTTATGTTTTTTACGCATTGTGCGAGAGCGGTGCGGGTCCACCAGGAACAGGGCAGTCTGCCGAGGAGAAAAAGAAACAATAGCGGAAAGGAAAGCAAACGAAAAAAAAAAAAAAAGCGAAAAGGGAAAAGGGAAGGGGAAAAAAGCAGGAAAAAAAAAAAACAATAGAATATTAAAAGTATTTTTTTTTTTGTTGTTGTTTTTATTGTTATTTACCTTATTTAATAAACAAAAATTTTGATGCTGCTTATTTTAAAAATTTTCTTAACACTTAGTACAATTTGTTATTATTTTTGCTTCTTGTTACTAACTATTATTTTAATTTTTGGGGGATGTTTAGAAGTCAACCAACAACTGTTCCTAGAGATTGTTAAATCTTATAACCGATAAGATTTTTAGGTTATTAGTGTGTTTACTGCCACAGGCAAAGAAAGGAAATACGCACCAAAATATTAAAAAAAAAAAAAAGATTGGTGATTTACAATAAAGTGTTTTTGACGTCACATTTATGGGGGATATTGGCGAGTGGGCACAATATGGCATTTCTGCGATTGTTTATATTGCGCTTACATTAATGTGGATGGTGTTTTCTTTTTTCTGTCAACGTGATTAGGGGCATTTATTACAAAAGAAATGATACTTAAAAAACGCAATGGCGAATAAGTTTTTATAACTTAGAAATAGGAACTTTTAAAAAGGACTGAGTTATTCCTCAAAATTTTGAAGCTGGCAACAGACATAAACATTACACCAAAAAGAGTTTGCGTTTTTCTGTTCGTATTTTATAATATATTAACGAATATATCTTTGCACATTTATATATTTTTTATTACAATTGACAGATTTGCATAAATATATATGCAATATTTACTTAGTTGTCTTATAAACTACATGTAATTTATTTTTATTTTTATTTTATTTTATTTTTTTTTTTTGGAAATCTTAAAAGATATAAAAAAAAACAATAGTACATGAATACAGTAATACAACGTTTTTTTATTTGGTGGAGGGAGGCTTGTTTCTACGGTCTGCCCTGAAAAGAAGGGAGAGGGATATTAGTCATGGAACGGACGTTCGTAACCATTGTGCCGTGAACCATCTTGGTGCGTCCCCAGATCGTTTACTCCACACGCCAATTCATCTGCCCACTCAACCGCCTATGTGATGACAGCAACCGACTGGAGTCTCTGAGCCAGCCTGAGTGACAAAAATCGTGTTGGAGAATATTCCTCTTTCCCCGGCTGACGGCGGTTTTGTTATGGGGTTGTAGCTGTCTGTTTCTTTCTGTGTGACCTTTTTTTTTTTTTTTTTTTTGTTTGTTTGTTTGTTTTTGTTTTATTATTGTTGGTTGCCATGCGTGACGGCAGTTTTTCCGCTGCCGGAGCACGTGGAAATGGGGCGATGACGACAACCCACTTGCGACGGTCTTATGACTACCACCCGACCATGGATTGAGCACGAGTGTCAAAACGAGAACGTGGCGCCGCGCAAAAATTTTTGGCAGCGTGCGCCTTGTGACCGAGTCCCTGTGTATTTTTTTTTACTCATCCTTCTTCATATGTGCACATGTGCATGCATGT
>JAWVMR010000071.1:70115-99640 GCA_036321205.1 Trypanosoma caninum | reverse complement strand
ACATGTGTGTTTGCTTCTTGGCGCCTATTATTATTATTATTATTATTTTCTTGTTGGTGTTGTTGCTGATAGCGCAGACGTTCATTAGTTGTTCTTTCCTTGTGTGAGTGGGTTCATGACAATTGTTTTTTTTTTTTTTTTTTTTTTTTTGTGGTGCAGTAGTAGTGTGTAAAAGAATTTATAAGTGCTTTGAAGTGACAAAAAATTCAAACGCATTAATAGAGGAAAGAGAAGGAAAAATAAAAAAGCAACGTAAGATTACGAGCAAAAAAATAAATAAATAAATAAATAAATAAAATCATAAAATAAAAAATAAAATAAAAAGGCGCAAAAACATATATAAATATATATAATTTTTTATTGTGATGGAAGGATTTTTGGAGGAACCTACTGTTCGTGCTAAAGAAAAAAAGACGTGTTGGCAGAATTTTAAAGAGGAAGTGAAGGAGTTGCGCTGGAGAATTTTAATTTTTGTATGTTTTCTTACGTTTGGGAGTTATTACGTATATGACTTTCCTGGTTCACTTGGTAATGGGAAGACTGCGAGTATTGAAGAGCGCTTTGCTAAACATGGCAAGGTTTTTACACAGGAGATGAATCAGTTATTATACAGTGTTTATTCGTGGCCGAATACTTGTCTGGCTATTTTTGGTGGTATTTTGATTGATAAGTACTTGGGCATTCGTTTTTCATTGCTCCTTTTTACTTTTTTGATATTGCTGGGCTCTTTTTTGTTTTGGCTTGGCGTATACTGTGTACAATACCCTCTTATGGTAACGGCGCGCGTTATTTTTGGAATTGGTGGAGAGTCTTTGTCAGCGGCGCAGTCTGCGTATGTTGCGCGTTGGTTTAAAGGCTCTCGTGGCATGGCATTTGCGTTTGGAATTACACTTAGTTTTTCGCGTATTGGATCATCTTTTAACTTTCTTTTTTCGACCAAAATTGCGGAAACAAATGGAGTGGATATTGCTGTTCTTGTTGGTGTTTTTGCATGCCTTATCTCTCTTATTTCCTGCATAATTTTGGCGCTTGCCGATGTATACGCCGTGCGCATTGGGTACGTCAATCCGGAGCCGCACTTGGAGCAGAGTACTGTCATGCGCTTCTCTGATGTGCTGAAGTTGCCGCTTGCATATTGGATTCTTGTGATTATTTGTGTCTTCTGCTACGGCGCAATATTTCCTTTTATTGGAATCAGCACAAACTATTTTGAGGTCAAGTACAACTACACCAGAAGCGAGGCTTCCAGCTATGCCTCCGCGTATCAATTCTCCTCCGCCGCTGGCTCGCCAGTGATTGGGCTTCTCGTTGATAACGTTGGGTATGAGACGTTGTGGCTTATTTTTTCTAGCGCCTTTTTTGTTTTGACCCATTTGCTGATTAGCTATACACCTATTCCCGGGCTTGCGGTTATGATTATCTTTGGTATTGTTTACAGCTTTCTTGTTTCTTCTCTTTGGCCGTTGGTTCCTTGGGTGGTTAACGAAAATGTTTTGGGTGTTTCCTACGGCGTCATGACGGCATTGCAGAACTTGGGAATGGCCATTTTTCCTATCATTGTGGGAGCCATACTTGACAACTATACACCAGCTAAAAAAAGTACGACCAATGACTTAAAGAAATTGTCAAATGCCGTTGAAGAAATTTTTCTCCCAACGTTAGAAGGTTACATAATGACCGAGTTGTTGTTTATTGTGGTGGCTTTTATTTCTTTGGTTGCCAGCGTTGTTCTGCTCATTATTGATTTGCGTAACGGCAAGATTATTACTGCATTAGGCAATAAACGAAGGGATATAGATAAAAAGGTTATAAGCGAGCCAGGTTCTTTTTGTAATGATGAAAAAAATGTTTCTTTAAAATATCGTGAATAGAGAAAAACAAAATATTTTTTGAAATTGTTATTTATTATTTTTATAACTATCATCGATATATATACACTGTTGTTGGTAATATAAGACGCTTTCTACAAAGATAAGTATGCAATTAAAGGTTTTATTGTTATTATTTTTTTTCTTCTTGTTAGTATCTTTATTGACTGGATAGAGAAAAAAATTGTTGATGATGGTGGAAAACTTTTTTCAATTTTAAAACTTTAAGTAGCAAAACAAAAAAAAAAAAAAAAAAAGGGTATTTTTTGTTGTACATGCATGCACGCAACGTATCTATACATTGAACGCTTTTCCTTTTTTTTTTTTTTTTTTTTTTGCAATTATGTTTTTGGTAATAAAATTTTTTATGGTTTGATTTATATGTTTGCATTTTGTTTAAATTATTTGCGAACAATACGTTTTGTAATAAAAAAAACTTCAGACTGTTGTATTTCTTTTTTTTTTTTTTAAATTGATATAAGAAGAGAATATCATATAATATAATGTAGTACAATATTGATATGGTACTATACGTATAGATATATGTGTGCGTACTTCTTTTTTTTTTTTTTTTTTGTTTTTTTTTTTGCCTATGTTATATTATTTTTTTTACAAGTTTTTTCTTTATTACGGCTTTTGGTGTGCTACTTTTGCATGTGTGCATGCATAGAAATATCAAGTATATATATATATATATAATTATTATTATTTTATTTTATTTTCTTTTATTTTATTTTTTGCTTGGGGGAAGAGGGTGAGTGGGTGATATTTGTTTTCTTTTCATAGTCTTTGAGGATGCCCAGTCGAGCAGTCATTCGAAAAAAGGCCCGACGCGAGTCGAAGCGGCGCAAACTCGAACGCGCAGGCACCGCACGGGGGAATGTCGTGGGCCGCGCCGCCCGCTCTGTTGACCACCACCGCGGGGCCGCGAGGTCGCTGGACAAGTTGATGCCCGCCAAGCGTCTCCACACCGCTGAGGAGCGCAGGGAGCCGGCGGGGGCAGATAATGAGGAGGAAAACGGGGGGGTGGTGGGCCGCAGGGAGCGGAGGCGGCTCGAGGCGAAGCGGCGACTCGAACGGCAGCTCAGCCGACTCAACGCAGCAGCGGGGGCGGAGACGACAGCGGCCACCAATGTTTCTGATTCTACTGCGACCCCCGCCGCAACTGACTGTTCATTGCGTCACGATCCAAGATTTAAAAATGGCACCTTTTGGCGCACGCGGAAAGAACTGCGTGGGCGGACCGTTTTTCTTGGCAATATGCCCAAACGGTTTACGGTGCAGGGCGTGACAGACTTTTTATGCTCTATGATTGACGCCAGTTCTTTACAGAACGATGAAAAGGAAGCTGTGGAGGCGGTGAATTTTCTTCCAGCAAAACCCCGAGCTGTTTGCCGCCACATGTTTGTGACACTTCGTTCGAAGGTGCTCGCAGAACGTGTCATTGAACTTTTGGACTCGTATCAGTTGGACGGCGTGGCGCTGCGTTGCAACATGGCGGCAGACAAGTTGCAGCGAGGTGAGGCAATTCTTCGTCGATCGGGGACTCGTCCAAGTTTTTAGTTTGTATAATATATATATATAGCTTTTAAAAAATGGAGTTGAAGGGATTGTGGCTTTTAAAATAATACTACTAATAATAGTATTATCTTGGTCATGATTATTTTTTGCACTTACTTATAAACATACACGCATATATGTATATATATGTGTGTGGGTTTCTGCGTGTTTTTGAGGTATACAATAGAATGTTGTATTGCTGCGACTTGAATATGCGTTTTTTTTTTTTTTTTGTTTTTTTTTTTTTGTTTTGTTATGTGTTTGTATTATTCTAATACCTTTAAAAAATAGCATTATTTGACAATATTACGTTCCGTAAATCAAAAAAGAAAAGTAGAGAGTGGAAGATTAATAGAGAGGAGGAGAGAAAAAAAAAAAAAAAAAGAAATACCAAAGCGAGACTTTAGGATATAAACGCATTTTTAAACTTTTAAGGACGTTCAGACTACTGTTAGTAAGCGTATAAGAATAACCGCAAAAAAAAAAAAAAAAAAAAAAAAAAAAAAAAAAGAATATATACGATTGAAGGGCGGGGAATAAAATAAAATAACAATAACACTAGCAGTCAAAAAGAAAAAAGGTATATATTGCCATTTTTTGAAGTTAGTTGCGGTTGGTAAGTAGATGAGCGATAGTTTTTTGAGTTTTTTTGTGGTATCTCCGACCTCTGCTGATGTTAATGGAGAAGGATCGAGTTTTTCTGGCAGCGGCAACTCACTGACAACAACTGAGTTTTTTCATTCCTGTCGCTCAAAGAAACGTGTTAAGAAGTTTGCCCCGCTTGATGATGACGAAATTACTTTGTTTCTTCATGAAGAAATAACGCAATGTAATGAGAGCGGCGAATGTAATCTATCAAAGTTGCAACTCTCTTCTGTTCCATCTGGCCTGCCTCTTGATTTTCTGGCAGTTATAATTATATCTGAGAACTACCTGACTGAGTTACCGGAAAGTATGTTTGAGGGGACCAGCTGTTATAATCTTATTAGGTTTGAGGCTCAATCTAACAAATTGACGAAAATTCCAAAGTCACTTTTGACGTTGATTAAGCTTGAGGTATTGTTGTTGGATTATAACAATATTGAATATTTGCCATTTGACGACATAAGTGAAAAGAGTAATATTTTACCTTCTCTTAAGCTTGTAGGGCTTGAGTTGAACCCGCTTAAGCGTTTTCCGGTAGAATTTTTTACTCATTGCGCTTTTTTGAAGGAGATATCACTTGTGCAAAATATGTCTTTAGTAGATACTTTGCTTCCTACAGAAAAGCTGCGCAATTCTGCGGTGGCGCAACGTTTATCTGGTTCTGTCAGTACCGAGGATGACTGCAAAGTTGTTCTTGCGATAGATAATAGACCTTGTTTTGTGAAACAAATAGAGGAAGAAAAATGGCGCAGCATTTTTTCATGGTTAACAATTAATTTTTACGCGATATACCCTGACAAAGTGTTGGGGTTTATGTATTTAGGCTCGGCTCGTTCTGCGAGTGTGAAGCAGGTCTTCCGTGAGTTGAATATTGGCTACGTCCTCACAGTAGCGAGAGAGGTGGATGTGGAGATTGATGCTGGTGTGAAGCATTTAGTCCTACCTGTGGAAGACAGCATTGAAGAGAATATTCGACCACTTTTACTGAAGGCATTCAATTTTATTGACGAGGCAAGAAACAGTGGAAAAGGAGTTGTTGTCCATTGTTTTGCAGGCGTTTCGCGTTCGGTTACTGTGGCTGCTGCGTATATTATGAGCAGATATAATATGACAAGAGATGAGGCATTGAGTGTCATAAAACGAGTTCGACCGAAAGCACAGCCGAATCCGGGGTTTATGGAGACGTTAGCAGCTTTTGAGGAGGAGTTAAGAGAAGAGAGAAATAGATGAAAAATCGAACGTAAAAAAAGAAAGAAAAAAAAAAAAAGAGAGAGAACGTTAAGAATGAGTTATATATATATATATATATATATATATTCATATTCAAATAAGCCACTAAATTTTAAAGTAAAGCCAAATAAAGGTGTTTGACATATATGTAAAATGAAGTGCAGTTCGTAATAATAGTAAATGTAGTAGATACTTTTTGCACAAAAAAATTAAATGAACTTCTTCCCCCCCTTCCCCTTCCCCCCCCCCCTTCTAAAAAAAAGAAAAGAAAAGGATAAGGATAAGGAAAAAGTTCTTTCAAAAACTATAAAAAAAGTAAAAAAAATTGAAAAGTGCACATTGGCATGCAAAAAAAATCCTTTTTTTTTTTTTTAAGTTTTAAATGTTTTTTTTAAATGTTTTTTTTTTTTTTTTTTTTTTTTATGTGTGTGTTTATTTGAACGAGAAAAGGGATGGGATAGATAATTGTTACATTCATTTTTTTGCTTTTGTTATTTTCTTGACAAAAAAGTGCTTAAATAAGTGCTTAATACTTGTTTTGTTTTGTTTTTGTTTTTTTGTGGGAAAAAGAGAAAAAGAAAAAAGGGGGGAACAGCTTTATCAGCTGCTTTGTTTGTATGCTTGTGCATTTTTTTTTTTTTTTTTTTAATTTAATATTATTACTTGTACCAAGAAAGATAATAATAATGCTATAAATGTATTTATTTGGCGGTAGGGGTGAAAATGTTTTTATTTATGTACTTTTTTTAGTCGTTATATATATTTGTTTATTTTTATCTTATTTTTTAATTGACCGCGATTATATGCAAAGCACTTGTGCACAAAGGATTTGAACTTAAATAACTTTTAAAAAGAAACTCACATACACACATATACATATATATATATATATATAGATATATATAGATATTTATTTATATATACATTTTGTAATATTTGTTTTGAAATATGACCACACATTTGTTGCGAGAGGCCGTCTTTTCGTGCTTTGCTTGGGGTATGGGAGATTTTTTTGCGCAGTTTTACGCCTCGCATCATGAAGTTATTCGACGGCGCATTGTTGAAAGGAAGGACTTAAGCAAAGGGGAATTTCACATGAATGGAATGCTTCAAAGGCTTGACAAGCCCCGCATCTTATCTTCAACTGTGTTTGGTCTTTGTTTTTCTCCGCTTTTTGTGAGCTTCCGGAGGTTTTGTTTTCGAAAGTTTGGCAACCCCGAGCGAAGGATGTTTTCTTCGCTTGCGACATTTGTGTCACAGCAGGTGTTCATGATGCCTATGCTCTTGTTCCTGTACCATTGCGCCATGACGGCATATCGCGGCGGGTTTGAGCGGCCGTCTTTGCTTAAAACAGCGGCAAGGGAAAAGTGCTCCAGCAGCCAAGACAAAGTGCTGACGGTAACGAAAATTATTGCGTTTGATGTGATGCCGTCAAGTATTTTTGTTTCGTGGCTTTTTTTTGCACCACTGGCCGTTGTCGGTTATGTTTCGGCGGCACACACACGCGGAATATGTGCCGCCGCCTGTTTTACGTTATGGACGGCGTATCTCTCGCATGCGCAGTCAACCTGTTTGTTGTGAGATAAAAATACCAACTTCTTTTTTTTTTTTTTTTTTTTTTTTTGCAATAAAACACGCAAAAAATCAACATTTTTTTATTTTTTTATTATTTTTGTTTTACAATGTTTTTATATTTATATGAGTTAACAGCTAATACATATATATGTATGAGCAAACAAACACAGCGCGGCGAAATATAGTTATTATTATTATTATTTAAAACGGTGAATTAACAACAACAAAAAGAAATAATGCCTATAAAATGCAAAAAAAAAAAAAAAAACGATATATATATCTATATATATATATATATACATTTTGGTTATTTATTTATTTTTATTGTTTACAACTCGTCCAACATTTGTTGTTACAAATACTATATATGTACATATCTATATATTTAATGCATTGTATTGATATTAGCAGCAGAATTTTTATTTAAATATTTATATATATATATATATATATGTATTTATTTTTTGTAATTGAAGGTTTGCGAAACAGTAGCAACTAAAAGTGAGACAACCACAGCAACAACCAGAATTTAATGACAAAGAGTGTGCAAACATTGTTTACCCCGTTAGAGCGCAATAAAGAGTTTTCTACCGGTTCAGTGTTGGCGGAGTACCTTACAACTTCTGTCGCAGAAAATAAAAAGACCTCTTTGTTTTACGATAACGATGATGATGATATTGTGATGATGACTGACGCAGAGAAGGAGGCATTTGCGGAAATGCAAAGTCGATTAGAGCAACAGTGTATGTCTCAGTACTATTATTATTGTCACAATAGTAGTACTAGTGATCCCGATAGTGACTGCTATGACATTAATTATCACCACGATGGTTATGTGGTGTTAAGAGACTCTGAGGAAAAAAAAAACATGGAAAAAGGAAAAGACAATGCGTTCCTACTTAACGGTCAAAAAGGTTGCTCTAAAGCTGATAGCGTAGATATTAGATTGGCTGATAACTGTAGCGTTGGTCTGAGTAGGCGCAGCAGCAGTAACCGTTGTTTTGATCGATCACACAACTTGGGAGATAGCAGTTTGTTGATGTATTCAAGCACGAGGCGCCATCGAGAGCGACAGGCGTGGTACTTGAGTCATATGGATGATGAGCTGACATTTCACCCCCAGATTAACCCAACAAAGGTTGCGCCACGTTACATGAATAGCGCGGCGCAGCAAACGCGCAAGATGAACGTTGAAGCTGCCAAGGCGGCGGAGGATTTAACCTTTAAGCCGGTAGTGAACCGCTTGAACACATCAACGCTTTCAGATCACTTGGGTCGCTATCTATGTATGCCCGTTCACAAGCGACTGAATCGGGCTACAACGGTCTCGGCCCCTTTTTCGGGGCGAAGTGTGCGGGAAGAAAAACAGTCGCGGAGGTGTTCGAAAGAAAAAAAAGGAGTTTTTGAGGCTTTTTTGAAGCGCCTGGAGGAGACGAATCAACGGCGTGAACGAAAACTTCAACAACTTGCCTTGGCGCAGAAAAGTGGGTTAACGTTTTGCCCAAAGTTGGCGCCGGGCACTCGCCAGATGCGAGTTTGGTCGGCCGTTGCGAGGAACATTAATGGACAGCTGACGGCACGGGAGGCCCCAGCGCCTGCGGAGGAGCGGCACGCGCCGCAGATCAACGCCCGGTCACGCGCAATGCGGCGGGGGGTCAACGACCTCTGCGTGTTTGAGCGGCGGCGGCAGGAGCGACTGCGGCAGCTGCAGGCCGAGCGGGAGGCGGCGGCGCGGCGGGAGTTGTCCGGATCCCCGGCGCTCAGCAGCGGCTCCGCGCGGCTCGCAGCGGCCATATTTGGTGAGGACACGACTCACGAGGCGATTCAACGTTACTTGCAGCGACACGCACGTATTCGGGCGGCCGCGCTTTTAGTGACGCAGGCGGAGAAAGAGCGGGAGGAAGTGAAAGAGCTTACGTTTCGTCCAGAGGTGCATCCTGTACCGCAGTATGTGCACAACATTGCCCAACAACTTGCCATGAATAAAAGCTTCGCTCGAAAACAACCGACACCAAAGCCAACTTTTCGTTTTTCGTGATTAATATATATATATATATATATATGTTCATTTATGTTTTATTTGCTCTGTTTATTGTATTAGATGCCCTTTTTTTTTTTACTTTTAATTGTACGATCACTATAAACTTTGTAAGTGCATGTTTTTGCATGCTTGCTACGTTTAAATTAAAATGTGGTGTAACAAATATATATATACCTGTATTATCTTTATTTATTTTATTATTATTATTGTTACATATTTTTATTTTTGGCTGTTGTGGGGCAGGAAGCCAAAACCAGAAGGTTTTCAAAATTTTTTGCATACATGAATATATGTATATTTATCTATATATATATATATATATTCGTAAATCTATATAGATAAATAAATAGATATACTTTAGCCAAATAATTCTAGCTGAGTTACGGTTATATATATATTTGGTTTTGTAAGAGGGAAGTTAAACAGAGTCAGTATATATATATATACGTTTATTATTGTTATTTTATCGGCAATACCTTGAACGGATTTGCCCTTATGGTTTTGGCACTGGTGAATGCACCAGATAAGTGGTCTGTGGATTGTATTCCTATGGAGCTTAGAGGAAGGTTGGCCGCACTGGAGGGAACCACTATTGAAGAGAGAATTTCAGCCTACGAGGGATTTGGCTCTTTTCACAGTGAGAATGTCGAAGAACTAGTTGTTACGGGAGAGTCAAAATATTCCCCACCACCAGTTCCTTCTTTTGCAAAGAGAATATTAGGGTTAAGTGAGCTTCAAAAATTGGATACTGCAACTGAAGAGGAGAAGATAGAAATTTGGGCTCAGTTGCGAACTAAACCGTGTGAATTTGGTGCGAAGTTTCGTAAAGAGCACTTTATGTTGACGTCAGATTTTGTATTTATTAATCATGGTGCTTTTGGTGGGTCCTTGCTGGGTGCGCTTGCTATAAAACGTGGTTATGAGGACTTGATGGAACGGCAAGTGGTTGACTTTGTTGACAGACGCCTTTTGCCCCTTATTGTACACAGTGTTCGTTGTTTTTCAGAATTTTTGAATGCCAACCCACAGCAGATTGTTCTTGTGCAGAATGCGACATATGCATTGAACTGTGCCATGCAACTTATAAAAAAAGATGATATTGTGGCTTTTATTGATGTTGAATATCTTTCAGTTTACAAGATGCTGTACTTGCGCTGCAAAAACATTGGTGCTGAACTCCACGAAATTCCGATTCTAAGGTATATTCATGATGTTTCTATTATGGGCGACGATGCGGCCCTTACAAGGGAAATATGCTCCAATTTACCGTATGGATGTACTACTGTGGTTCTTGACTATGTTACATCCGCTAGTGCACTATGTTTGCCACTTTTTACGCATCTTATTCCATCATTAAAGGCACTGGGCGTGACGAAGATTATTGTGGATGGTGCTCATTCTCCGTTGCAAATAGACTTGAACTTTAACGATTTGCCAGCGGATGCACAGCCGAGTGTGTTTGTTGGGAATCTTCACAAGTGGTTTTCTCTTCCCAAATCTGCTGGTTTTATGTGGGTGCATTCTACCATGTTAGATCTTGTTCACCCTGTTGTTTTTTCACACGGCGCTGGTGATGGGTTTCTATCGGAGTTTATTTGGGACGGCACGCGTGATTATGGCGCATCTCTTTGTATTCCGGCTGTCATTGATTTTTGGCGTGCTCAGGGAATTGACCGCGTGCGGGAATACTGTTCAACTCTTCTCCAGGACGCCACAGAAATGCTCACAACTTGCTTTGGCACGCGGCCCGTTGCCAGACACGCCCCTTTCATGTCGCTTGTTGAGCTTCCAGAGAGTTTTCAGACCTCTTGGACGACGGCCAAGTACATACAAGATCTTCTTCATGATATTTACAGAATTGAGGTTCCTGTAAAAGCTGTGGAGGGTCGCTTTTATTTACGTATTAGTGCCTTTGTATACAACACCCCAGCTGATTATGTGTACCTGCGCGAGGCGGTGTTGAGTATTTCCCGCACGTGGCTTTTTTCGCGGTCGCGGGAGGCTGCAGCGTCGTCGAAGTTGGCGGGGGCGCCAGACAAACCGGGCTCGCTGATGATTTCAAGGGACCCGCCGGCCAAAGAAAGGGGCAGTGGTTGTTGTACGTCTGCAGGGCTTCTCGCGGCACCAAAGAAAAAAAAAACCATCAAGTTTTCATAATGTGCGGTTATATATTATTATTATTATTATTATTATTATTATTGGGAATTTAAAACTAGGGCAAAATAACAAAAAACATATGTATATATGTGTATACTCTCCCCTCAAGAAAAAAAAAAAAAAAACTTTTTAAAACTTACGTTGGTGTTGGAGTTTTGGGCCTTAAAGGTTTATAAGATTTATTATTTTTTTTTATACATCTTTTGTTTTTGTTTTTGTGGTTTAAAGTAAAGAAAGCATCTAATAATAATGTAAAAACGTATTAATGGAGTTATGCCAATATCAATTTGTTTAGTTATGTGCATGTTGGTTTGCGCTTATTGTTGTTTTTGCTGTTTTGTTTTATTTTATTTGTTGTTATTGTTATTGCCATTATTATTTTTTTTACCGTTGTCACGTGTATACATACCCATACACATACATATATATATATATATATTGGTGATTTATCGGCCAATGGGAAAATTGGAATCTAAATTATTAATAAAAATAAGAGAACAAAGAAATAAGGAGGAAAACAGACAGAGTAAGATAAACACAAGAGACACCTGAAGTGTTATGCCACCAACAAAAGGAGGAAAGCGCCCAATTCCAATGGGTGGAAAAGGCAAAGGAAAGGGACACTCTGACGGGTCACGAAAAATGTTGAGTGGAAAGAAAAAAGGCAACGCTCGCCGTGGGAAAAAACATCAGCGTTGGGACTTGTACATTCACAGGACTTTGCGACAAGTCTACAAACGCGGCACGTTATCAAAGGAGGCTGTACGTGTGCTTTCTTCCTTTATTGAAGACATGTACAACAAAATACAAAGCGAGGCGGTTCATGTGGCGTGCATCAACAACGTGAAGACACTGACGGCGCGTGAAATTCAGACCTCTGCGCGCCTCTTGCTGCCACCAGAACTTGCAAAACATGCAATGAGTGAGGGAACGAAGGCCGTGGCAAAATATAACGCGTCACGCGAAGAGACATATGCGAAGGTGGTGTAGCCGATATACTGTTGGCGCGACTGCCCATCCGAGAAGAAGAAAAAAAAAAGCATATCATATATAGATACAAAATGAGGGGAAAAATAAAAATAAATAAGTAAATAAAGAGATGGCAAGCAGTAGCAGTAGCAATAGCAACAATGGCAAAGTAATAATATCTATATTTATGTTTAGATAAGGATATATATAATTGTTTCTGTGTGTGCGTGTTTTGTAAATATTATTGTTATTATTATTTTATGTTGTTGTTGTTGTTGTTTTATGGCCTTGACTTTGTAGTTTTTTTTTTTTTTTTTCTTTTTGCTATCATGAAGAACGTGACATAGATACCTGCATGTGTGGTCAAAGTGGTGGGGAAGAAAGGAGTAAAAAAAGACGAATAAAAAAAAAAAAAAAAAACGATGATGATGATAGCGGCAGTAAAAATATAAAAAAGAAAAAAATGACGAGAGTAGAAAGAAGGGAAAAAAGTAAAAAAAAAAAAAAAAGAAAGAAACAAAAAAAAATTTTTTTAAGCAAAAAATATATATTTTTATGTATGTTTTTTTTTTTTTTTTTTTTTTTGCTCGTGTTAGTGGTAGGAGTCTGTATTTACTTGATTGCTTTTTCTTTTTTGCCATTTTTTTTTTTTTCTTGTTTTTTATAGTTGGCGTTAGAAGCAAAGAGATCATTTATTTTTGTTATTATTTTGTTTTGTTTTGTTTTTTTATTTTTTTATGTATATATGAATTTTTCAAGTTTGTTATTTAAAGTTTAATACCCATTGTTGTTAGTTTTATAAGCTTTATTTTGATTATTTTATCTTTTTTTTTTTTTTTTTTTTTTTATATGGAGTGTGTTTTGTTTTATAGGATTAGTAGTAGAGAACTCTTTATTATTATTATTTTTTTTTTTTTTAGTTGGGAGGGGGGTGGGTGGGGAGGGAATGGAGTTTGTGCAAGTAGATGTGAAATCGTACGAGGATAGATTTAACGACGCCACTGCGGCCTTGGGGAAACTTCAAAGGGCGAAGTTGTGTGGCGTCACATGTTTTTTTTCACCTGACGCCACGATGTATTTTTTCTTGTCATTGATAACTCTTATTATTGCCTTCGGTCTTCTTTTTTTGTTGTGGGCAGAGCTTGGGTTTTGGGAGCTTTGTGTTTTTTTGTTTTTTTGTATCGCGGCACTTGTGAGCTCGTTTTTGGTCGTCTGCACCGACCCCGGCGTGTACCCGCGACTGCGCCACGGTGAGGCTGATCCTTTGCAGGACACGAAGGACGCCGTCTTATGCCGTGTGTGTTCTCTGCGACGTCCCCCACGCACATCGCACTGCTATTTCTGCAACGTTTGCGTCCTTGAGCACGACCACCACTGCGGCGTCATAGGAGGCTGCGTCGGCCAGCGGAGTCTTCGCTGGTTCGTGCTGTACCTCCTGACGGTGAGCTGCGCGGTGGGCGTCGGCCTCGCGTGGGTCTCCCGCTCGCTTTTCGCCAGCGCCTACGCGGAGTCGCACAGTCGCCGGAATAATAAGGCGGGGTCCCCCGTTGGCCCCCTGGGGCGTGGCGCTGGTGCGGGACAGGAGTATGACGTGGGTGGTTTAAAATCGGTGTTTTCGGTGTTTTTTTTTGTTTTGTTGCTTCTTATTTGGTTACTTGTAGGAAATTTTTGCGTGTTTTACGTATATCTTTTGCTGACGTCAATGACACGTCGGGAATCTCAGCGGGGGATCTCCAGTCTGGGCGTACTGTTGCGGCCCAGGTTGATGTGGGCCAACTTGAAACACGTAATGTTCCCACCACCGTCTATGTTGTTTGTTCCAGTAGATAATCAAGCGCTTTCTGTTTGATGAATAACGTTCTGTGCATTGGTGCCCTTTTTTTTTTTTTTTTATTTTAGTTTTTTGTAGTTTTTTTTATTATCTATTTCCATATGAATATATATATGTATTAGTGAATTATTTTTATTGTTTTTTAAACGTTTAAATACATCACACTTGATTGAATAAAAGAAATTTTTTGGGGCTCTACGAGGTTTATGCCTATGTATTTGTATATGTTTACATATACATGCGTTTTTTTGTTTTTTTGTTTTTTTGTGTATGTTAGCTATAATCTTTTGAATAAGAAAACACAAAAAAATTTTTTTTTTTTGTTTTGACAGCAGCATAAAAAAATTTTTTTTTTTTTTTAAACACCAAAAAAATAGTAATAATGAAAATTACTTTGCAGGGGGAAAACTGAGAAGGAAAAAGAAGAGAGTATCTACATACAAATCTATATGTACTTCTGTTGAGCATGTATACAATACTTTGAGTGGAGATTTTTGGCCATCATTATTATTATTGTTATTATTGGTTTTGTCGTTTTACGCTGATTTTGCCAATTTTTTTTTTTTTCTTTTTAAAGACAAAAAAGACAAAAAAAAAAAAACACTGCATGTGGCTTTGCATCTTGCGGGCACAAGAATGTGACAGCTGCTATATATATATATATATATATATATATAATATTTATATATACATTTTTTTTTTTTTGTGTGTGTCTGTTGATAGTTATTGGTGTTTGTATGTATTTTCTGTGCCGCGAGAGCACCATCTGGCAGCACTGACGGATGACACTGCCGTGCGATGATGCGAGAAATGAGGCATTTGTATGAAAAGGTATTACTGCATTGATTTAAACTTCCGTGCACCAAGCTACCTACCAATACGCACGGGGCTGATTTTTTGCTTTTCCTCTCTCTCCCACCCGCTTTATTATGTTTTTGCCTATCTTCACCGCAGCGCTGTTTACCAGCGCTTTTTTTCTTTGTTTTTTGCTCTTTGTTGTGACGTCGCCTTGTTATTTCTTTTCCTTGCTTTCTCTTGTTTTTGCACACCACCCGTTCATTGTAGCCTTGCGTGTTTTGGTGGGTGCTGCGTTTTTTTTTTTTGTTTTTGCTGCTTTCTTTTAGTTTGTTTTAAACTTTTTAATGCCGCAGGGCGCTGTTGGCGTGATGAGTCTTTGAACGTTTTTTTTTTCCTAACAAAACGACTGATGATTATTGTTGTTTGCTTGCGTGATGTATCTTTTACTTGCACCTGAGTTTGCTCCTTGTTCTTTTTGTTTTTGTTGCGCCTTGGTTTGCATTGATTTGTGTCAAACGTGTTTACGCTCAAAAAAACGAAAAACAAAAACAACAACAATACTAAACAATAATAAATAAAAAACCGCAAGCGGACCACGCAGCGCCGCTTCTGCCGATGATGTTGTGAACTTAATTATACATCTGAGACCATGTGAGACGAGACACAACACACTGAGCAGCGTCGCGTGGCGCATGCATGTATGTATGTGTGTATGTGTGTGTGTGTGTAGTCTACGCACACGCATGCATGCAGTGGGGGGGGGGGGGGGGGGGGGGGGCCCCCCCCCCCCCCGGGGGGGGCCCCGGGGGGGGGGCCCCCCCCCCCNACACCGCGGGTAGCACCGTTGCGGGGCACGCACATGCCTATTGCCACGGCGGCGGACTTGCCCGCGGAAGAGCGACCTTGCAGAGCACAGGCATGCGCGCATGTATTCAGAAGAGAAAGGAGGGGGTGGCGCCAACACGCCTCGCATTTCAAGGTCCCTTGGCGGCCGTACATATCGATGCCGTTTCACAGGATACCCAGTGGGGCAAGACACGTATGGGCCACGCCAGGTCAGGTCGAATGAATGAGGGGAGAGGGCGCCGCATCGATGGGGATGGCGTGTAGGTATATACGCACATATGTATATAGACATACAGACCTACATATGCACATACCCGTGCACATTATCATTTATATTGCCAAATGGTTTATATGTTTCTTACTTTTTTTGAACGCAATGATGAGTAGACATGCAATTCCTGTGGTATCTGAAGTGCCGCTGAACGATACACTGCTGCTACCGCCTTGTCGAAAGGTGTACGCTGACAATGACATCCCTTCTTTGATTTTGATTGTGTTTTTGTGATTTTGCTTGTCTTTATGAGCATTTTGTTATTGTTGCTTGACGCTATGACGTTTGTTTTGCCATTTTTCACATTGTTCTGTGCCGTTGTTTTTTGCGTCTAGTAGTATTTGTTTTTGTTTTTATTTGTGGTCTGTGCATTGCATTCTTGACGGCTTGCTTTTTTAATTTGCGTTTTCTTGTTTTTATTTTTATGGTTTTATTTTTTTTTTTTTTTTAGTAGAATTTTTTTGTGTGTTATGGGGCGTTTTAACCGGGTTTTTATGCTTTTTTTTTTGAGTTTGTGTGTAGGTTTTGTGATAGTTTGCGTGGATGGTTTTGATATTTCGTCTAGACGTGGTCTTTTTCTAAATGAAAAGAAGGTTATTGACATATCTAGTACTAACTGGTCTGCTGTTCATCCCAATGCACACGTGTGTCCGTGGGTGGTGATGTTTTACCACAGTGGCTGTGGTCACTGTGTTGCTGCGTCGCCGAATTACGTGCAGTTTGCCGCCGACGTTGATGATGCGCCCGAAGAGGATCCATTGCAAATTGTCGCTGTTGGTGCAATTAACTGCGCTGTCGAGCTTGCTTCATGTCGCGCACATGGTGTTACTTTTTTTCCAAAGTTTTTTCTTTTTGTTCCGTCTGGCTGCTCCAAAAACGGTGGGAATGTTGGCTGCGATGTGCGTACTATGCGGTCTATTTCTTTGCAAAGCGCGGATAGTGGGCTGAAGTTTCTTTCAGGACAAACACGCATGTTTCTGAAGATGATGATGCCGACTGACAACGCAACAATTGGGCGGTGCGTTGATATGCGTCGTGCGTTGCATTCCGAAAAGGCCAACAAACTGCGCAGTTCATACGGTGATTTGAACCACACATTTCTTGAGGTTAAAGATGTTTATCTTACCGATGTGGCCGGGGCATTTTTTCACACCATGTTGGAGGAGGTGTCACTTGTGGGCTTTGAACCACCAGAGCGTCTGCGCGCACTGAAGGACTTTCTTTGTCTTGTTAATGGTGCTCTTGCGGGGCTAAAAGCCGACGTGCTTCTGGCAGCTCTGGAGGAAATGGAAAAGCGCGCCAAATTTTCTGTTGCGCGGTGGCAGAGCGCCGTCAAGTCTGCACATATTCCTTACAAGGGGTGGCCGCATGAGGCGCAGTGGAGAACGTGCATGGGCTCCTCTCCAAAATATCGCGGTTTCTCCTGCGCAATGTGGCTGCTTTATCATTCTTTAACTGTGAACGCCGCCGCTTCTGTTCCCGTTACTGTTGGACGTTTTCCGTTGAAGACAATTCAGAATTATGTGCGTTACTTTTTTTCATGTGAGGAGTGCCGAGAGCACTTTTTGCAGTTTAGATTTCGTCCGGAGAAAGATCAAATCATACAGCTCTGGCAGGCCCACAACGAGGTGAACGCGCGCCTTTCCGCCGTCAAGGAGGGCTCAGACCCGTTAGTGCCAAAGCGACTATTCCCTGAGTCGGCACTGTGCGGCGCGTGTTACAAGTCCACCGGCGGCTTTGACATGCCGGCGGTGTTATTGTTCTTAAAGCGGCACTACAAATGGGACCCCGCCGCGCTTGCAGGGAATCCCGACGCGCACAACCCTGACGTTTTTTCTCAACACGGGAAGTCGGCTGCTGAGTTGCATGTGGGGAATGCAAAGTACTGGTCTTACATTTTATGCCATGTTTCTCTAACGTTTTTTTTAATTGTGGTAGTTGTGGCTGCAGGATTTTTGCACGTACAAAGGAGGTTTAAGGCATTGCTGTTGCACCGCTAGCTGCACACAACTGTGTAACTAACACAGGAACAACTGCTGTAGTACACCTACTGTTAATATTTATTTTGATCATGCGTGTGTATATGTTTATATATATATTGAACTTGTGTTTCTTTTGAATCCTGGGTTGTATTATTACTATTATTATTGGCATTATTTTAACTTAATGATTATTTTTTGTTTGATGTTGAGTAATTAGGAAACTGATACCCACACTTTTAGCGGAACTCTGTTTTTACTAGTATTAGTTATGTTGCTTTTACAACCACAGTGAGAAAAAGCAAGCAAAAAACATTTAAAATAATAATAATAGTAGCCAATAGTTTTTTTAAAAGTTAATGTAGTCTTATATGTTTAAGTGTGTGTATGTATGTGTATTTAAGTGTTTGCTTGGCACCAGCGAATAGCGTTATATGTATATATACACATACATACATAACATTTTGAGGGTTTGTTTCTTAATGACATGGTTTGTGTTTCTATATAAGAAGGAAACAACAGCAGGAGTTTGTATGGGTTTTTTGCATAAGATTTTAACGCCGTTTCCTTTTTGTTAGCGATATTATTATTATCCGGCTGCTTTTGAGGGTTTATTATTATTATTATTATTATTATTATTATTGGTTTTTACGGCGTAGACGTGGTGCAACGCTAAGTCAAAAAGTTAAAAGAGCCTACCCTTTTGAAAAAAAAAAAAAAAAACAAAGAAACATGTATTTTTTTTTTTTTTATATTAACGGGGTTGAAAGAATAAAATGTGCGAAACGTGGGTATTTTTATCAAAATATTAGTTTAGAATTAAGGTAAATTAATTTTATTTTTATTTTTTGCCGTTTTTTTTTTTTTTTTTTTTTTTTTTTTACAATACACACAGCATATGTATCAGTTTTTGGAGAATACACGCAACCGAAAAGAACACAAGTGAAAACAAATTTTGCATAGTACGTTTTTTCAGGCACTTTGAAATGGGTTATTTTAGACACTGCGTTGCAATAATAAACACGCGTAGCGGTGCGCGGGAGGGTCTTTCAGTGTTTGCGAGTGCGCTTCAACAGTATCTTGACAAGGCAGGTATCACTCACCATGACATACGTGTGCCGGAGAAAAACATTTTGTGGGCAATGGATTCACATCTGAACATAGCTGATGCAATAGTTGTTGTTGGTGGCGATGGTACTGTAAGTTCTGTCGTCAATCTGTTAGCGGCCACTCGAAACGAGGCGTTTCTTCAACTCCCAATTATACTAGTGCCGTGCGGACTGCAGAATTCCATTGCACTATCTCTTGGTATTTTTTCGGCGGAGCGGTCAGTTTCCGCATTTGTCGTGGGACGTGTGGAGTCTATTCCGATTTGGGAGGTGTGCGTCAACGGTAGGTTGACGCGATATATTACCTCGTATCTTTCGATTGGTGCCTACGCAATGTGTGTGCAGAGGTTGCACGACTTAGGTGCCGTGGGTGATAATTATGTTGTTGCTCCAATGGTGCGAGGAAAGTTTAAGCTGGGGGCGTTCTACACGGCGCTGCGGAGTAAAGCGATACCCTGCACCACACTCATGTCTGTGGGACGGTCACGCGTAGAGCTTAGGGCTCCGATGAAGTTGTTGATAGCCTCGCAGATGCCTCTCCAGCACAGCCGCTACACCCTCACGCCAAGAGCAACATTTAAACAGGGTACACTGAGCGTCACATATGCCACGGAGGAGGCGACGCGTCTCCGTCTTTGGCATTTGCTGAGTCGTGAAGCAGCAGAGGGCATTATTATTAGTGAGGATGGTGTCTCGGAGTTTACATCTGTATCAGAGTTAGATATTGTGATTGGGGATACACTTTGCAAGGGTGAAGATAACCGCTGCCAGTCCGTTCTTATGATGCTTGATGGAGAGGCAGTGTGTTTATCTCCTGGGGCAAGAGTGACAGTGCGGAAAGCGCCTTGTCAACTGCTTTTTGCCTCTTGTTGAGAAGTGGTTTGCAGTGCTGAAGGGTAAGGGGTGAGGGGGGCTGTTTGCGTGTACATACTGTTGTTTAGGAATGCAGAAAGCTTTTTTTTTTTTTTTTTTGGTAGGTTTTTTTTTTTTTTTTTTTTTTTTTGCAGGTTTTTGTTACATTTTATTAGTTTGTTTTAAAGGTGTATTTTATAGAAGGAGAAAATAAAAAAAAAAAGAAAAAGAAAAAAATTTAACATACACGCACAAACACAAACAAAAAAAAATTATTATTATTATTATTATTATTTTTTTTAGGCCTCAGTCTATAAGAGATGAACAATGTGGAGGGCAATTATGGTGGTCATCCGCCGACTAGATTTCGTCAGCGAGGACAGGACTACGACGAGTACGTGCCGCGAAGAAAAATACATGGCCAGCGTCCCGTTGATTTTTACTCTTCAGCAATTCGACATGTGACGACGCGATTGTTGCACCGCAATACACCTTACGGATACCACGTGGAACCACATCCATATTATTCGAAGGACATGTTGCCAGCCGCGCTGACGCCGTTCAACCCGAGCACGGCACTTTGCACGCAGTGGGTGAACACGTCTTTTCATCCAGATTCGCGTGCAGGGCACAACCGCGTGCCACTTGTGAATTTGAAGTGGGCTCCTAACGGGCGCCGTTTACTTTGCTCTACTGGACGTGGTGAGTTTTTGCTATTTAACGGATATTCGTTTGGTGTGGAAGTTAAGACTGTTGCACACGAAGATCATCGGTCTTGTAGGGCCATTGCCTGGGGAAATATGAGCGACCTTATTGTTAGCGGTGACGATGCTGGTGTTGTGAAGGTGTGGCTGTCAAATTTTGTTCTGGTGGCGGAGTACAACTCACATCATCGGGCTGTGCGCGAAATTACATGGGCGCCGCTGGAGGGTAAGTTCTGCACGTGCGGACAAGACGGATCTGCGCGTCTGTGGGACACAAATGCCGTGGGTACCAACCCACAAGAGGCGCGGGAGGAGGTGAAGCTGGAGGGACATGGTGGTGATGTTGTTAGTGTAGAGTGGCACCCATATCACTCTCTTATTGTTACGGGGAGTCAGGACCGTGACTGCCGGCTGTGGGATCCGCGCACAGCGTCGCGTGGCAGCATTGCCGCTTTGCAGGGACATGCGCAATCCGTTAATTCTGTGCGGTGGAACCCGAATGGAACCACCTTGCTATCTGCATCAAAGGATTGTACTGTGAAACTTTGGGACATACGAATGGTTCAAGAAGTCGTTTCATATGAGGCTCATTCAAAGTCCGTAGAGCGTGTGGAGTGGCATCCACAGGTGCCAGATCTGTTTGTTAGCGCAGGGGCTGATGGTAGTCTTATGTATTGGGCTATTGCTGCGTGCGAGGGGACCTTGCGGCAGGATGGTGTTTTGGTTGCAATTCATGAAACTGCCATCGTGCAAAACGCACATGACCGTTTTCGCGACACTGCGAACCCGGTGAATGCCGTTGCGTGGAATCCGTTGGGCAGTCTGCTTGCGTCCTGCGCGGCGGAGGTGAAGTACTGGCATCGCAACAAGCCTGGCGCGTTGGAGGAAAAGGAGCGGGGCGAGGAGGACGACGTTTTTGATGGAACAGAAGAGCTGTAGTTGTTGCATTTGGCTGCGGTGGTAGGCAACGCGTTTGCTTTTCAGTTATTGTTAGGGCAAATCAATAGATAAAACTCTGTGCTTTGTTTGACTACTTAATATTATTGTTTTTAATGGGTTATAAAATCTTTTTTTATATTATATTATATTATATTATATATATATATACATATTTTTTTTTTTTGCCTGTATATATAAGTTATCCATATTTTATTTGTGTTTGTGCCATGTCTTCCAAGTGGAAATTATTGGAGTTCTTGATGGTTCCCTACAGGAGTCAGGACAATTTAAGTTTTATTTTTGCGTTATCGTCGCTTTTGCCCATTTTGGTGGTTATATTTCTTGCAGGAGTCTCCAGCGCGCCCTCGGAGTCGCACAAAAAGTCGTCCCTTGTTTTTTTTATGGGGATTGTGCTTAATGAATTTCTTAACATGTTGCTGAAGCGCCTCATTAAACACTCCCGACCGTTCCACCTTTTGACTGACAACGGGGACAGCGTTGGTTTTGGCGGTTATGGAATGCCCAGCGCTCACTCGCAGTTTATGTTCTTCTTCGTTGCGTGGTTGATGCGCAGGGCCCGCCTGAGTGGGAGGCCGATGTCTATGAAGATGTCGTTTTTTTTGCTATCAGCTGCGTTGTTTGTCTCTTACGGACGCATCTACAATCAATTCCACAGTCTTTTGCAGGTTGTTGCTGGTGCAGCCGTGGGCGTCGCCAGCGCGTGTTTGTGCACGACGTCGTTTGGGGAGACGCTGCTGGAACTTGTGGCGCTGGCAGTGATGCCGATAAGAAATTTTTGCATCATGTGGATACAATACATGTAGTAAAATTCCGTGATGCTTTTTAATGTTTTTAAATGTTTTTTTTGGCTATTTACATGGGTTATTTAAAGAGCAGCATCTAATAAGTATGCATGTTTATTATTTTGTTTTGCTGTATGCTTCTATATCTTTTTTTTTTTGTTTTTATATCTGTATTATACATCCATATTATGTATATTTTTTGTTTTTTGTTTCTGTTTTTAGGTGTTTGGTGGCTGTACGTAGGTTTATTTTACAGACATACACATGTGAAGGACGGCAGTGTAATATGCACAACGAAAAGGGGTGAACTAACCAAAAAAAGAAATGGAGACGAAAGAAGAGAGAGAGGATTAACTTGAGGAATTGATGAGCAACTGTTTTTTGTGGTTTAGTCGAGGTTTTTCCGCTAGATATTATTTTACTTTTGTTTTATTACGTAACTAAAGTAATTTATGTAATATTGCTTGTTTACGGGTTGGCTTTTGGAGTAAGGCAAAGCAAGGAGGGGCAAAGCGAGAAAAAAGAAGACAGAGTAGAAGGCGACACAGATTTATATTTAAAAAACAAGAATGCATAATTATATATTTTTATATTTTTGGTGTGGGTTTTTTAATGTTTGCGGTTGTGATTGTTGGTTTGTTTATTGGGCGTGGTTAAACACTACGTCGATTAAGGCGTTTTTTTGTAACTTGCTTTGATAAACGCCGACAGCACCACCCTATAATGAAGCAATGTATATATATATATATATATATATATATATATACTGTGTTGTTTGAACTAGCGTTGAAGTGACACTGGCATTTTTAAAAAATATACGTATATATATGTTTACACGCGTATATATATTATTTTTAGCATAATTGTGCAGTTTGAATTAGTGATTTTTTTTTTTTTTGTAGATGTCCAACGTCTTTGGAGCGATGAAATATTTTTCTTCTGGCATTTCGATATTTGACACGATATGTGATCTTATTATACGCCCCCAGAGGGCAAGGTACGACCCAAAAGACGACCTGGCTCCTCATATTTTTTGTGTTGAGGGTGAAGAAGGCATTTTTGTCCACGAAGAAATCACGTTAGAAAACATGCGCGGAATGAAGGTTAAGTGCTCATGGTTCCATCATGAAGAACGCCAGCGGCAGCCGTGTGTTGTGTACCTTCATGGCAACTGCGGCTCACGTTGCGACTCGCTGGAGGCTTTTGTTCTTTTGCGCCATGGATTTTCGCTTTTTGCTTTTGATGCCACAGGCAGTGGAGAATCTGACGGTGAGTTGATATCGCTTGGTTTTTACGAGCGGCAGGACTTAGCAGCTGTGATTGATTTTCTTTCTTCGAAAGATGATGTAGACGGTATTGGCTTGTGGGGGCGTAGTATGGGCGCTGTGACATCAATTATGTATTCAGCCAAGGATTCCTCTATTAAGTGCATTGTTTGCGACTCTCCTTTTTCTTCATTGCGCCAGCTTATTAATGATTTGGTGAAGCAACACGGCTCAAAGCGCATCCCTTTGCGAGTTGTGGAGAAAGTTGTGAATCACATCCGCAAGCGAATTGTGCAGCGTGCCGCCTTTGACATTGACGATTTGAATGCTCTAAAGTATGCCGCCGAGTGCGTTGTGCCCACGTTTATATTTCACGGCGAAAATGACACATTTGTGAAACCAGAGCACTCGCTTGTGGTGTGCAACGCATTCAAAGGGTCCTGCCTGCACCACTTGGTGAAGGGCGGTCACAACGATGAGCGGGGGGACGATGTGCTGAAAACGATTATTGAGTTTTTTACGCTGCACTTAATTTTGAAGCCGCAGGGGCTGCGGGAGCAGCGGGAAAGCCAAAGATCATTGGCCACAGCGGGTTTGGAGGGCGCGGGGGAAATGAGTTGCGAGGTCAAAGACGGGGATGTAGAGACGGAGAAAAAAAAGATGTTGGCTGGAGCGCGTGACAGTGATGATGAGGAGGGGGCGGAAGAAGAAAATGTAGCAGTGTTAAACGAGGAAGGAGAGGAGGAGGAGGAAGATGTGATGTTTGTGTGAACTTGATATTTATTAGGGTCCTATATATATATATATATATTTTACGCGGGTGTAGCAGAAAAAAAAAAAAAAACATTTAATATTGGGTATTTGGGTTGCCTCTCTCGGGCGCTTTTGGTGAACCTTGGACTTTTATTTTTATTCTTAACATTTTTGTTATATATCTATATCTATATATATATATATATATGTATATATATGCGGAACTCTATTTTTCTTTATTTGTTTTTTTTAGCAGGTTTGGGACTTGTTTTAAACCGGCAAGTTGTTAATAAAAGAATAAGATTAATGGTATCATAAATGCGACGGAAAGGTATGAAATGGGCACAGTAATTATGCAAAATGATAAATGTTTAATAGTTGCTTTATTTTTATAGTTTTTGCCAACTGGATGATATTGTACTTACGGTTACAAGAAAAAATTGACCAAAAAAATTTTTTTAAAAATAGTTATAGAAAATAAATAAAATTAGACAGTATTTTTTTACACGCATAGGCATTGAAAAACAAAGCCGTCTAAAGTAGGGTAGAAAAAGAGTGACTTGTATATATCTATATAAAATCTTTTTTTATATTATATTATATTATATTATATATATATATACATATTTTTTTTTTTTGCCTGTATATATAAGTTATCCATATTTTATTTGTGTTTGTGCCATGTCTTCCAAGTGGAAATTATTGGAGTTCTTGATGGTTCCCTACAGGAGTCAGGACAATTTAAGTTTTATTTTTGCGTTATCGTCGCTTTTGCCCATTTTGGTGGTTATATTTCTTGCAGGAGTCTCCAGCGCGCCCTCGGAGTCGCACAAAAAGTCGTCCCTTGTTTTTTTTATGGGGATTGTGCTTAATGAATTTCTTAACATGTTGCTGAAGCGCCTCATTAAACACTCCCGACCGTTCCACCTTTTGACTGACAACGGGGACAGCGTTGGTTTTGGCGGTTATGGAATGCCCAGCGCTCACTCGCAGTTTATGTTCTTCTTCGTTGCGTGGTTGATGCGCAGGGCCCGCCTGAGTGGGAGGCCGATGTCTATGAAGATGTCGTTTTTTTTGCTATCAGCTGCGTTGTTTGTCTCTTACGGACGCATCTACAATCAATTCCACAGTCTTTTGCAGGTTGTTGCTGGTGCAGCCGTGGGCGTCGCCAGCGCGTGTTTGTGCACGACGTCGTTTGGGGAGACGCTGCTGGAACTTGTGGCGCTGGCAGTGATGCCGATAAGAAATTTTTGCATCATGTGGATACAATACATGTAGTAAAATTCCGTGATGCTTTTTAATGTTTTTAAATGTTTTTTTTGGCTATTTACATGGGTTATTTAAAGAGCAGCATCTAATAAGTATGCATGTTTATTATTTTGTTTTGCTGTATGCTTCTATATCTTTTTTTTTTTGTTTTTATATCTGTATTATACATCCATATTATGTATATTTTTTGTTTTTTGTTTCTGTTTTTAGGTGTTTGGTGGCTGTACGTAGGTTTATTTTACAGACATACACATGTGAAGGACGGCAGTGTAATATGCACAACGAAAAGGGGTGAACTAACCAAAAAAAGAAATGGAGACGAAAGAAGAGAGAGAGGATTAACTTGAGGAATTGATGAGCAACTGTTTTTTGTGGTTTAGTCGAGGTTTTTCCGCTAGATATTATTTTACTTTTGTTTTATTACGTAACTAAAGTAATTTATGTAATATTGCTTGTTTACGGGTTGGCTTTTGGAGTAAGGCAAAGCAAGGAGGGGCAAAGCGAGAAAAAAGAAGACAGAGTAGAAGGCGACACAGATTTATATTTAAAAAACAAGAATGCATAATTATATATTTTTATATTTTTGGTGTGGATTTTCTTTTATATATATATATTTTTTTTAATGCACGGTTTTATTATTATTATTTTTGTTAAAAAATCCTTTTTGTGTTGTTGACTTTGCCGCTTTTATTAGTTTTTTTACATATATTTTTTTATTTTTTATAGAGAGAGAGAGTTGGCATTGTTCACATTGTCTGTTGTGTGATGGAAGATTCACAACGTTTTTTTTATTTGGGGACCTGTACACATATTAAAAAATTTATTTTACGTTTTTTTTTTTTTTTTGGTTAACGTATGTACACAGAAATATATATGTGTGTGTATTGTTGCCAAATATTATAAGGGTTATAGCTAGTAAACTAAATAAATAAATAAATAAACTAAATAAATAAATAAATAAATAAATAAATAAATAAATAAATATATATATATATATATATACTGGACTTGTGGTACTGATGTCAGTGGAGCGATATGAAGTGCAGGCAATAAGTGTGGGCGGCCCTTCTGCGATTGACCGCTGGGGGTTTTACATTTTGGACAAGACCACCGACCCCGCCCCCGCTGGCGTGATTGGGGAAGACGCCCTGGCGCGGGAGGAGGCGTTTTGGGTGGGGCGCATCTGCTGCTACATGCGGCTCGCACTAGAGCTGCGGCGGGGCGCTGGGGAGGGGGGCGGGGACGGCGCACAGGCGGTTGCCCTTCAAGAGGCGCAGCGGCGCGTGTGCGTGCAAATGCGGCACCGCTTGCGTCGGTTTGGCGGTGCGCGGCATGACGCGTTGCGGCGGCTTTTGTGGGGTTTTTTTACAGGTTCGCTGCAGCGCCCGGCGGCTGTAATGTGCGCACATCACAAGGCGTACGTCTCCCTCACGAGCGATTCTCCGTCCACAGCGATTGCTGAGGCGATCGAGCGGGACTTGGGGAGGACCTTTCCGACTCACTGTCTTTTTGTCGGCGAGGGTTCTGTTGGGCAGGTCGAGCTGCGCCGTGTACTTTTTGCGTACAGCCGGTATGACCCGGCCGTGGGGTACTGTCAGGGCATGGCGTTTATTGTTGCGCTGCTTCTTTTGCACGCGCCGGAGGAAGAGGCATTCGGGTTGCTTCTGCACATTTGCAACTCGCCCGTTTTTCGACTGCGGGAGATGTATCTTCCCAATTTTCCTCTTTTGAAGTTGTTTATGGCTTTACTGCGTTCTCTCATTGAGCAGTTTTTACCGGCATTGCATGCCCACTTTGTGGAGACTGGTGTTGATGTGTTTTTATTTGCTTCGCAGTGGTTTCTTACCCTTTACACATATCAATTTCCCTTTAGTTTTGTGTGTCGTTTGTGGGATTTTTTTTTTGTGGATGGCTGGCGTGTTATGTTTCAGGCTGCTATTGCAGTTTTACAGGGGGAACAGAATCGGCTCTTGTCACTTGACATGGAGAATGCACTTCTGCTGCTTAAAGGATGCCACGAGGGGAAGTTGGTTGATGACATGTTGAACCGCACTCTTAGCGTTCCTTTAACTGAGGAGGAGTTTGTTTGTTTGTTGCGTAGGGAAGAGGCACGTATAGGTACTGGTTAGTTGATTATTGATTACCAGCAACAGAGCGATGAGTAATGTTTATGAGGGGAGGGGAAAGAAAAAAAAAAAAAAGGATGCTGTTACGTGGTAATGTGGTTGATAGTAAGTCGAAAGCCTTGTTGTTTTAAGTTTCATTTTATTTTTTGTCAGTGTTTGTTGTTGTTTTTTGCGTTTTTTTTTTTTGTTCTTGTGGTGCATTATATATGTCTGTTTGTGTTCTTGGTATTTGTGCATTAATTTAGTTTTTAACACTTATTGATTATTTTTTGATATATCTATATATATACTGTTACATTTGCTTTTACTTGTACTTATCATTCTTATTTATTATTGGCAAATTAGTAGAAAAGGAGCAAAAGAAGAAGGAAAAGAAGAGCAGAAAAACAAAAAAAAAAAAAAAAAAAAAAAAAAAAAAAAAAAAAAAAAAAAAAAAAAAAAAAAAAAAAAAAAAAAAAAACACAACAACAACAACAGGAAAAAAAAAAAATAATAAAAAATAAAAGTAAAAATAAAAAATAAAACAAAAGTAAACAAAGGAAAATAACTTCATACAGGCAGAGAAAACAGAAACGATGGGGTCTATGTTACCAAAGCCAATTTTAAGCAAGATTGCTGATAGAGTTGGTAACTATCACATGGGCTCTGCTTGTGTATGCGTGAACGGCTATCGCACAAGTATGGAAGACGCCCACGTTATGTTAATAGATGGCGAAATGGCTCTTTTTGGCGTGTTTGATGGGCACAACGGTGGAGAGTGCAGCAAGTACATTGCAGCTCATCTCTCAGAAAAGGTGAAAGCGCTAAAGGGTAGCTACGAGCCAGATGACTTTGAAAAAGTCTGCGTGGATCTTGACATGGATTTTATGAGGGACGTTGGCGACGCGAGCGGCACGACTGGCACCTTTTGTATTGTTATGAAAGACTACAGCACAGTAATCTGCAATGTAGGCGACTCGCGGACTTTAGTGACGCGTGGTGGTAAGCTCTTATTTGTTACTCAGGATCACAAACCTATGAACCCTGATGAGCGTGAGCGCATTGAGGGAAATGGTGGGTGTGTAGTTAGTAATCGTGTTGACGGTGACCTTGCGATTTCACGCTCTTTTGGTGACTGCTCGTTTAAACGCAGGGACGTTGGAGAGGACTACAAGAACCAAAAAGTGATTGCTGTGCCGGATGTCACGAAATATGCTTGCCAACATGGTGACATCCTTATTCTTGCTTGCGATGGCGTTTTTGAGGGGTCTTTTTCAAACGAAGATGTGGTGAAGTTTGTGCATGAACAGATGCCAAAGTGCGTCGACCTCGCAGTTGTCGCGTCGCGCGTGTGCGATGAGGCTATCAGGCGTGGCAGCAAAGACAACATTTCCTGCATGATTGTGCGGCTTGTCGACGGAATGTCCGCGGCCCGCACCTTTGGCGCGCACTCGTTTGTGCCGGGCCCCCCGTACCCGCGCACGCACGACCTCTCGCGTGTGGCGTACGCGGCGATGGCGCAGCAGGCGGGGCTGACGATGGCCGACGCCCTCCGCTCCCGCTACGCGCTGCTGAAGGCGTACGAGAAGAAGACGCTCTCGACCTTTTCCCCGCTGGAGCAGACGGCGTTTGAGATGAGCGACGACGCTGACATCGAAACGGAAAAGTGTTTTTTTGGCAGGGGGCCGGCGATGGGCAACGAGGCCGCGTTTTTCAAGTCGCTGGCGGAGCAGGGGAGCAAGTAGTGTGACGTATACGCAATAGTAGACCAAAGCGAAGAAGGAAGAAGAAAGGATAAAAAGAAAAAAAAAGAAAAAACAACAAATGGAAAAAGCGAAGTCAAAAAAAAAAAAAAAAAAAAAAAAAAAGGAAAAAAAACTTTTCCCTTCCAAAAAAAAAAAAAAAAAAAAAAAAAAAAAAAAAAAAAAGGTTAAAAAAAAAAAAAAAAAAAAAAAA
>JAWVMR010000071.1:58959-70066 GCA_036321205.1 Trypanosoma caninum | reverse complement strand
AAAAAAAAAAAAAAAAAAAAAAAAAAAAAAAAAAAAAAAAAAAAAAAAAAAAAAAAAAAAAAAAAAAAAAAAAAAAAAAAAAAAAAAAAAAAACGGAAAATGAACTTTTCCCTTCCAAAAAAAAAAAAAAAAGAAAAAAGGAACAAAACAGATGGTTAATAACAAAAATAAAAAGAAAGTCGCTCTTTCTTGAGACTATGCGATTTGTACATGTGTGTATTTGTGGAGATAGGTAAATTTTAAAGTTTTTTTTCTTTTGCAAAAAAAAAAAAAAAAAAAGGAGATGATATGGTTATGAATACGGCTTTTGGAGGGTGAAAGAGAGATGGGAAAAGAGAAAGAGATGAACAAAAGCAAGAAAAAATAAGTTGGAAACAGTTGAACTTATGTGATTTTTTGAATTATGTCTTGCGTATATATATATTTGTAGGTTATGGGGAAGGTGAGGAGGGTGAACGTGTTGGTTTTTTTTCAAACTGTGAGGGTCAGTTCTTCTTTATTACAATGTCTATTGTTATCATTAGGGTTGTATTGTTTTCTGGAAGATATTATTTTTACATGTTTTTTTTTTTTTTTGCTTTTTTTGATGTTACTATTAGTATTATTTTTCAATTTGTTGATATTTTTACTTACACTTTTTTTTTTTTATCTTTGAACTTTTTATATGCGGCTGTGCTTTTGTCGTTGGATTCTTTTTACAATTCTTCAATCTCAAGATTTTTATTGTTATTATTAATGTGATTATTTTGTATTTTTGCACAATGATCGTTTTTTAAATTGTCTCTTCTTTTGTTTCTATTACATACAGGATATATATATATATATATATATATATATATATATATATGTATGTATATATGTACATATGCACTATATATATAGATAGATAGAGAGAGAGAGAGATGAGATGAATAAAATAATAACAGTAATGATAAATGATGTTTTTTTTTTTTTTTTTTGCTAGTGAAATTGTGAGATGGAATGTTTGCGCCGTTTTTTTTTTTTTTTATTTATTGTTTTTCATTATTATTATTATTTTAAACTTTTTTTGACTGTTACTATTATCATTATCATCTTCTAATGCTATTGCTATTACTACTATTATAAAAAAATTTTTTGTTGTTGTTTAATTTTTTTTTCTCAAAGTATGATTTACAAGCAAGTCGAACAGCGGCAAAAAAAAAAAAAAAAAGTGGGGGGCGGCTTTAAAAGTGTGTAGGGCTATGTTTGAGCAAAAAAAAAAAACAAAAACAACAACCAAAGGATTTTAGTTGGTGGAGAGGGGGAAACAAGCAAGAAAGATAAGCAAAAGAGCAAAGTATAAAAAACAAAAAGATATGTTGAAAAAAAAAAAGTTTTATAGTCTTTGTTAGAAAAATGAAGTTGGTGGTTTGGTACAGGGGAAAAAAAACATATTGGTACGAATACATGTTTTTTTTTTTTTTTTCTTTTGTAAGCCGTTTTTGCTGTTCTTTCCGGTCTTATAATAGTTATAACCATGTTTTTTTTCTTTTTGTTTTGTTTTCAACTACCATTTATCAAACATATATATTTGTATCCATATCTATATTTATTTATTTATACAGTTTTTTTGTTCTTTTTGCTTGGAGGTAATATACGGATTGTTACATAGATTATACAGGTGTTTTGCGCTGAAAAAGGAGACAAACCAGGAGGCCTTGTACGCGCCTACGGCCTGAGATGTTGACGCACGTCTCTGCTCCTGATGCGGAGGGCAGAGTGACGTACACATTTAACAGCCAGTCGAAGATAGAGGTGCCAAAGCGCTACACAGTGAGTGGGTTAGTGGGTCGTGGTGCATACGGCATTGTGTGCAGCGCGGCGGATAGTGTGACTGGTGAGAGTGTAGCCATAAAAAAGATTAGTAACGTTTTTGGTGACCTTGTTGATGGGAAGCGTATTTTGCGGGAGCTGAAGCTTTTAAGGTTTTTGAAACATCCCAATATTGTCTCTCTTAAGGATGTCTTCAGACCATCTGATCAGGCATTCACAGACATATATCTTGTCACAGAGCTGATGAGCTCTGATCTGCAGTCTGTTCTTAAGTCTTCGTCAGTTATGTTGACTGAGCTGCACTGTCAGTATTTCACATATCAGCTTCTTTGCGCATTGCACTATATCCATAGCGCCGACGTTATTCATCGTGATTTGAAACCGGCTAATATATTGATCAACGCAGATTGCGACTTGAAGCTGTGTGACTTTGGCCTGGCGCGAGGCAAAGCTCTAAAGATGACACAGTACGTGGTTACGCGTTGGTACAGGCCACCAGAACTTTTACTCGCGTGTAAACAGTTCGACGAAGCTGTTGATCTGTGGGGTGTGGCGTGTCTTGCGGTTGAGATGTTCACGCGGCGTACACTTTTTCCCGGGCGTGACTACATCCACCAGATAAACCTCATAATTGCTTTGCTGGGACCACCGGACATTGTACACGACTTTCCGCACGCGTGTCTGCCGGAGGCGCTGAGTTATTTGCGCTCGCTCCCCCCCACCGAGCACCGGTCGCTGGAGGCCGTGTGCCCCGGCGTGGAGGGGCACTACAGGGCGGCCGTGGCCCGCGGGATGGCGGGGTCGGAGGGGGACGAAAGGGGCGGCGGCGGCGACGGGAGGACCGGTGGCACCGCTGGACGCGCGCTGGACGGGCCCGCTGGGGACGCTAAAGTGCAGGAGCGCTACGCGTTGTTCAGGGACTTTGTTTTTGGGCTGCTCAAGTACAATCCGAAGAAGCGCATGACTTCGAGGGAGGCGTTGGCCCACCCGTGGCTGCAGGATGTGCGGGCGAACTGCGGCTGCGAGGAGCTCCAGGTGAAGGCGGCGAAGCGTTTTTTTTGGGAGCTTGATGACGCCGAGTTGAGTGCTGGGCAGCTGCGGCAGTTGGTGATAGAGGAAATCATGAAATACAGCGAGTAGGTGTGGTGATAAATTGAAGAAAAAAAAAAAAAAAATGTAATATCTGGGAATTTTTAAATTCTTAAATTTTTTTTTAAGGCAAAAGGGGAAACTGGGAGAGTGTGTCGCCGATAGTATTAATTTCAATGGCCTTAAATAAACCAAGTGAGTGTGACTAGAGTGTGTTCATTTTCTTTTCTTGCGTGTATAACTGTAGGTATGAAATATATATGTATATATCAATGACCTTTTTCTGTGTGTATGTATGTGTTTTTGTTGGCGTTTGTCTTGCTTGTAATGCAACGGGTACTAATAACAATTATTGTTATTATAATGTTTTTTTATTTATTTATTTACTATTGTTATGGTAATTATAAAGAATTAGCATAATATATATATATAATTGTTTACCTTTTAATTGCGGTTAAGCTTTCAATGGTGTGTTTAAAATGAATACCTTTTTTTTTTTTTTTTGTGTGTGTGTCAAAATATTAACAAACTATGAGTTTGTTGGGAAGGTTAAAAAAAGAAAACAACAACAACAAATAGCAAATAAAATGGCCTGGATCTTATGGAAGGACAATACACCTCTACGCAGCGAAAGGTAACGTGGAAAAAATGAAAAACAACAACAACAAACAAACAAACATTGGTGTAATAAAGTAAATTCTGTGGGAATGTACTTTTTATTACTTTTTATTTTTGTTTGTATTTATTGAATTTTTTTTGTTACAGAAAAATACTTTTATTTTTATTTTCTTTTGCTTTATAATGTCTTGGCAGTCAGTAAGAACTTAATCTCGGCTGTGGTGATACATTTTTTTTTTTTTTTTTTTGTGAGGTGCTGGGTGGTGGAAAGAGAGAGAGGACTGTGTTAAAACACCATTAGGGGAAAAGCAAGGAATGGTAGAAGTATATATATATATTTTAGTTTTTTTTTTTTTTTTTTTCTTTTGTTATTTTGTGGATGGGTTAGGGTTTATATATATGTATACGGGCTGAAGAAGGAGGTAACTATAAAATATTTTTAATAACTTGGTGAACAGTAGTGGAAAAATTATTATTAATGATAGTTGATACTTGTGTATTATTATTATTAATGGTGGACATTTTTAAACCCCTTGTGGTTTTGCTGCTTTTCTTGTTTTTTTTTTTTATTTTATTAAATTTTTATTTTAATTTTTTGATTGGGTTGTTATTTGTGCGTTATTATTGACATTTATTATATTTATGTGCATATGTTTAACGAACAAAGAAACAAGCGACATAGTAATACTAGTGTTCAAAGTACCTATTCGAGTAACAGTGAGGATAGTTGTTGGTGAAGCAAAAGCAGAAACAACAACAACAACAACAGAAAAAAAAAAAAAAAAAAAAAAGAAAAAAACAGCCAGTTTTTGCCAACAGAAAACACGACAGCATTGGGGTTTGGGTGATTGTAGGACATGCGACAAAGTTCAGATCTGAGACCAGCGCCAAAGAACATTTCTGTTTTTCTTCGTGTGCGCCCTCCAATTGCTCGCGAGGTAAAGTCAACATTTGATAATTTAGTTTTTGATTCTAGTGATCCACGCAAGGTTACAGTGACAAGAAAGAGTGCTTTGAGACCGATTGGGAAGACATTTTTGTTTAATAAAGTTTTTTCTCAGAATACCACACAGAAGGAGATTTACAACGAGTTTGCACGCAACGCTGTTGACGCTGCTTTTGAGGGTCAGCATGGCGTGCTGTTCGTGTATGGTCAAACAGGTTCCGGCAAGACGTACACCATCAGCAATGATGACCCAAAAAATCTTGGTGTTTTGCAGCAGTCTCTTCAGGATGTGTGGAGACGCATTGCTGAGGACGGGGAGCACGATTACAGCTGCGCTGTGAGTTATGTGCAATTATATAACGAGATTCTTACGGATCTGCTGGACAAAGAGGATGGTCGGGTTAGAATTCAACTGGGCACGGGGGGTTGTGGGGATGTTGTGCTTGTTGCAGAGGAGTCTGGTTTGCCTATTGAGCGAAGCGTACAGAGCTACAATGAATCCATGGAGCTTTTTCGTTTTGGTGTGGCACGCAGGGAGGTGAAGAGCACATCAATGAACAATGAAAGCTCGCGCTCACACACCATTTTTAGCATGAGCATAACTCGCTCAAAGAAGGTGAAGGTTGTGGAGCTCAAAAATGGTGAAACAAGCAACGTGCCGACGATGGCGTTGGAAGGTAGGCTTGTTATTTGCGATTTGGCAGGCAGCGAGCGCGTTAAAAAATCGCAAACGGATGGAAAGGCACTGTCTGAGACGGCGCACATTAATGGGAGTCTTCTTGTTTTGGGAAAAGTTGTGGCTGCACTGACGGAAAAAAAATTGCAGCATGCGCCGTTCCGGGAGTCCAAATTGACCCGCATTTTGCAGTACTCGTTGCTGGGCAATGGCAACACATCAATAATAGTGAATTGTAGCCCATCTGACGACTTTACTGAGGAGACGCTGAGCGCCATCAGTTTTGGCCAGCGAGCGATCCAGCTCAGACAAGAGACGAAGCGCCACGAGGTTCTTGACTACAAGGCGCTATATCTGCAGCTTATGGCTGAGCTTGACTCCAAGAACGATGGGACATTGGAGGACGTGATGGAGGAAGAGCGCAGGGTATTTCAGGACCGCATCAACGCATTGGAGGATCGTGTGAAAATTCTCACCGCAGAGAACGAACTTTTGCGGCAGGAGGGCGGTGGCGCACGGGGTTCAGGATATGAACCGGCGGGGTGGCAGACGGTTAGCAAGCAGATGAGAGAAACGCTGGGAGAACGCGACGCGGATATTGAAAAGTTAAACAGGGAGCGGTACAAGTTGGCTTTACTTCTTGCAGAGGAGAAAAGGACCACGTTTAGACTAGCAAAAAAATTAAAGGGAGTGATGATGCGGACTCAGATGGAATCTGATCGGTTGATGCACCAGATCGAGGAGCTTGGTACTGAACTCTCTCGCTTGAAGGGAACTGATTACATTGGAGTTCAGGAAAGTGACTCAGTGAACGGCTCATTTTGTGCTGCTGGAATCACGGAGGATTCTTTTTGTACGGCATGCAATCAGTCGTGTCAGGGAGACTCATTTATGCAGGAACAGATGGACAAGGCACATAACCGTATTCTTCAGCTGACTCGGGAAAAGATGGAGCTTATCGCCTATCAGTCAAAGGCGGCAAAGGCTATTCGTTTATTGCATGCTGAGAAAACTGCTCTTGCAAAGCAGCTGGAAAAGTGAATTGTTACTGGAATGAAATTTATGTGCATCGCGTAAAGTTAAATGCTTTTTTTTTTTTTTTTTTTGTGTGCTGTATTGTTTGAAGTAAAAAAAAAAAAAATAGTAATTGCAGGAGAAAAAACAAAGAAGTTGTGGGCAAAAATCAATGGGAAAAATAAAGGAAAAACAAAAGCAAAATAAGAACAAAAAGCACCAAAAACCGACAAAATTTTTTTATAAAAAATATTTTGCTGCTTATTGAAATACATATACATACATCTAATATATATATATATATATATTTATATTTATATTTATCTATAAAATTTTGTGCAAAAGCATGATTGTAATAGACACTTTATTTTTGATTACAAAATTGCTCTTTTTTTACATATCACATATCTTATTTTAAAAAAAACAATATTATTAATATTTTAGTTATATATTATTATAATTTATTTATTTATTTGCTTTTTGCATACATGATAGAAGCTGCATGTGTTTTAAACGCATGAGTATATCACAGTGAGTTTAAGGAGCGAAAGGCGTGTTTTTGTTTTTTACTATAACAAGACGAGGAATAGTGTGAGAGGGTGTAGTGGTGGCTAAATTGCAGATGACGTCTTTGCGGTCGGCGTCTGTCGTTGCTTTGGATTTGAACTGTCACCCATCACAACTGAGGTTGGCGCTGGAGTTTTGCAAAAAATTTGTGGAGGATGCACTGTTATTTTTGCCGCGCGACGAGATTGCGTTGGTGTTTGCGGGCACAAGCGGCACGCACGATCCAGCGAACATCAGTGATCACAGCGGCGACAGGGGGCAGCCGTTTGCGCACATTTCCGTGCCATACCCCCTTGCCGCACCAACTGTGGACATTTTGGAGTTTTTGAAATGTACCGCGCGCCTGTTGGTGGGAAAGTACCACGAGGTTGACTTTTTGGAGACTCTTTTTGTTTGCGGTCATGTGTTATGCGGGAAGGGGGCAAACAGGCGTTATAGTAAGCGTGTTATATATTTGCTGACAGACGCTCGTGTCGATGTGGTGCGAAAAGGTGAGGTTAGAAAATTACTGGAATTTTTTTGGCAGCATAACATTTCACTGGTTGTCATCGCCATTGACTTCACTGACGCGGAGGAACTTGAGGAGTTTGTTGATAAAAAGGCCTCAGTTGTTGATAATGATCACCATGGTAGTGATACGAAGCTGGATGCCATTCCAGTCAAGACACAAAACGAGCGTGTTCTCCGTATAATGTGCTCTTCGCTTGGTGGGTATAGTACGTTGCTGTCGTTGGAGGAGGCGTTGGGGTGTGTTGGAGGACTTCAGCGGCGGACAATTCTTCAGCGTCCGTTGTTAAAGGTGATACTTACTATTGGCGATGTGCGGCTGGCAACACAAATGTTTACAAAAACACACGAGGAACATTTGCCGACACTGAAAAAAATGACAGCGGCTGGCGAGGAAGTGAATGTAAGGCCTGTTTACATGGGTCTTGCTGATTGCGCTGCTGAGTTACAACAGGAATATTTCGTTATGGGATACAACTACGGTAGTGCCTTTATACCATCCGCAGAACCTATTATTGAGTCGGTGAAAATTAAGGGGGTACGCGCACTTGACGCTGTTGGGTTTGTTCCCACTGAGCAGGTGCCGGTGCACGTGCTATTGGGCGGTGTGAAGGTGATCACGCCAATTAGTGATGACATGATCGGGGCGAAGGCATTTCGCAGCATTGTGCGAGCGATGGTCGCTGCCAAACAGGCGATGATTGCACGCTTTGTGCGTACGAACGATGCGGATCCTATTCTTGGTATCTGCGTTCCGTCCGTAAGTGAGCGGCGGGATGTCCTTTTTTTTTCCCCCATTCCATTTGCGGAGGATGTGCGCTTTTTTGAGTTTTTGGACGATGCGAGGATGATGCGTTGCGGTTGTGATGACAGCAAAACAGGGAGGTCTGACGAGGAGGAGAAGCTTTTGGAGTCGATTGTTGAGGAAATGACGGTCGGTAAAAATGTGCTGCGTCCACGGGACACATTCAACCCTGCCACACAGCAGTTTTACGCGACGCTGCGAGAAAAGTTGGGCAGGTGCTGCGATGGCGAAACAGAGGGTGATGTAGGGGATCGCGAGGTAGGCGCAAATGCATCAGTGAGGGGAGCGGCAACAACAAGCAGAACACACAATGAGGTGCTCTTGCCGCTTCTTGCGGATCTTCAGGCCACTTCAACGGCGTTTGGACTACCAGGCAATCAACTGGAACCCATGATGTCGGGTGTGTGCGCCAAGCTTGAGGCGTGCGCTCATGCCTTTGCCTAACTAATGCGTTGAAGCTGAAAAAACAACAACATATATATATATATATATATGCGCATTTACTGAAGGGCAGTGACGCTACAACTGTCTATTTGCGAAATTTTGTAAAAGATGTGCAGGTGCACCTATTTTTGGGGGTGGGCCCTGTATGTTTTTAGCGTTGCAGTGGCAGCTTCTGTTTAGCTTTTATAAAATTATATTAATAAGAAATGTGTGCTGAATACAAAGCTAAAGTAAATAAATACGTAAATAAATGATATATATATATATATATATATATAGGTGTTTATTTAAAATTTTTTTTTAATTTAATTTAATTTAATTTTTTTAATTTACACATATATATGGTTAGTTTTTATACAGTTTTACGCACTATATATATTTTTTTTTAACAGATTTTTGGACATAATGAGTGAGGCAGAGGCGCATCTGTTTGACTTGCTGGACAAAGTTGCTGAGGCAGGAGCGGGCGTTGTGCCGATCTCCACATTGCAAGATGCCTGCGTTTGTGTGCCGTATTTGTCGTTGCGGATTGAAGGCAGGCGACGCTACCAGTTGTATCACAGTCTGCTTCTGGATAGGCCGGTGGAAGATGCGCCTGAAACCTTTTGGCAACATAAGAGCGAGGAGGGAGATGCTAACAAGGTGTTGGTTGCACAACTTACTGAGATTTTTTCGGGTGATGAGCTGATAGACCACGCGGAGATAGAGGGGTTTCTTTGTTACTTTTCATCTACGGCAGCGTGTTGCTTTGATGAAGAGATGGTGGGAATAACCCTTGTTCTTGCAACTATGATAGTGGAGGCGGATTTGCCTCCGGGGGTGGATAAACTTCGTCGACTCTGTCAGTTTCTTGGCGAATTGCACAAGGACTTTGTGGTACATAGTGCTTCACGCGTTTTTGATTCTTCACTTGTGCCTCTCATGCGTTTGCTACTGCAATATCACGACCCACTTTTGTCTCTCCATTTTGATCATCACATTGTTGACATTGGTTCGTTTCTTCTTGACTGGGTAAGACGGCTTTTTGTGTTTAAGAACAACTTTAAGGAGGCACTTTACGTTTGGGATTGGCTGCTGATTCTTGGGGACCCGACAATGACGGTTTACTTTGCGTTGGCATATCTTATTGCCCACCGTAAGTATTTTCTTGCTTTTCAGACCAAAGATGAAATAATGGCGGCGCTGACTTCGTTTGCTTTCCAGCTTTCTACAAGCAAGGATAACGTGGCTGACCCCGCAATGCACGACGGTCGACCAGTTTCATTTCTTCCGCTAAGGTCTGGAAAGTCACTTGCACAAAATGCGGATATTGCATACAGAAACACGCCCCGTGTTACACAGCGTTTGATTGATTCTTTGCTTTATTCTAGTGGGGCAGGTGGTGTGAACAGGACCCCCGAGGCGCTGGCAAAGTACTACACTTCTTATACGGCCCTGCCTCTTGAGCGTTCTGACTTTGCCGAGTCGTTTTCTGTGCTGAATGTTCAGCAAGAGGGCCCTGCTTCACCGAGTTACATTGTAGTTGACTGTCGAGCGCAAAAAAGTTTTGAATTTGCCTCTCTTCCAACTGCCATACACGTCGGGAACGATATTGATTTTGATAACGACAAGCTTGACAAGCTGGCGTTGACTTTGAAGGATATAAAGGGGGCTCATCTTTGCATTTTTGGAACTGGGCGGCCAATTACTGAAGAGTTTAATTTGCTTAAGATGTTTTCTTTGCATCTTGTCCAATGTGGGTTTCCTTATGTAAGCATTGGCGGATTTCGTACTCTTTTCCCACTGATCAAAGCGCAGGCGATAACGATAAACAGGGCGTCCAGTGCGGCGCTGGGTTGGGGTGGTGTCGGCAACTCACTTGCGGCGCTGCGGAACAGCATAGCGGGCCTCCTGCCGCGCATTGAGCTGGACAGGCAAGTTGCGCAGCGCAGGGCGGAGGAGCTAAGCAACAAGGCGAAGAACGGGGTGATGGCTGCCAAGTCGTGGGGCTGGGGTGTTTTGCAGCGTGTGGGCGAGCAGCTGGGGTCCGCTGGTGCACACACAACACTCCTGGGAAAAGAAGTGTCTAGGGGAGGCCCACTGGGCGCCAACACGAGTAGCGGCAAGGACAGCGGCAAAGGTAATTTTTGCGATGGCAGCACTCAGGTGGAAATTGGTAGTGCGGGTGGTGGCAGATTTCAGCGCATACCAGCGAATGAGAGAATAGTCCAATGCCACTTTTCTCTGGGTGTGGACGAGGATGATGATGATGATGAAGACTTCAACCTCATCAAGACCGTCCCCGTGTATTCGGGCACTCCTGTCACCCATCAGAGTGGTGAGTCGGTTCTCCGAGGGACTCTTCTGGCCGAGCCGTCATCATCGCCACCAGCGCAGCAGCAGCAGCGTGACAACAACACAACAGTTACAGAAACTATGCCGCCCCCGCAAACATCTGCACTCGGTGGAGATTTGGTGGCAGAAATTGATGGGGAATTTGAGAAACTTTTTGGTGACATGACTCAGTAAGTGCATAATTTTGAGGGTGTGTGTGTGTGCTGTTACACATCAAAAAAAAAAAAAAAAAAGGAACTAAAAAAAAGGAGCCCCCCCCAAAAAAAAAAAAAAAAAAAAAAAAAAAAAAAAAAAAAAAAAAAAAAAAAAAAAT
>JAWVMR010000071.1:41140-58914 GCA_036321205.1 Trypanosoma caninum | reverse complement strand
CCCCCCCAAAAAAAAAAAAAAAAAAAAAAAAAAAAAAAAAAAAAAGCCCCCCCCCCAAAAAAAAAAAAAACAAAAAAAAAAAAACAAAGAAAAACGGAAAAATTACTTGGGTCGATTATTGTAGCAATTTATTTATTTATTTTTTTTGCCAAACAATATAATTATTTATTTGTGTTTATGTTGATATCTAACTATCTATCTATCTATCTATCTATCTATATATATATCTATATATCTATCTATCTATATATCTATATATATATATATATATATTGGAGAGGGAGGAAGAAAGTAGATAGTTTATAATTATCAGTATAATTGTACCTGCGTATCTGATTTTGAAATTTTTTTATGACGTGTTAATGTTTTTTTTTGGGACGTGAGAGCTGTAATCACAAGAAAATGCGCATATTTTTATATATTATGAGAAATCTTTATCGGCTTGCACTTCTGATAGTCGTTCTTTTGGGCATAGTCTGTTTTTTTTTGTTAATGGGCTTGGGAGATGGTGCTGTGCGTAAGGAGGAATTTCATGAACAAAGTTCGGGTCTTACAACAAATTACGCATCAGCGTATTTAGGAGCCACACTGAGCGATTTTAGCCCTGCTTGTAGAGGTGCATTTGCGGTATTGACTGAGGACAGAGAAAAGTACATGATATGTGACTGTAAGGCACGCCGTAAAATGTTTACTGTCCAACTTATTCGCGAAATTGAAGTTCGCACTATAACATTAATGAATTTGGAACATTTTAGCTCGGGTGTTAAAAACTTTACGTTGCTTGGCAGCAGTAAATATCCCACAAATGAGTGGCGTATTCTTGGGCATTTTGAGGCGACCCCATGGCGTGGGACGCAGCACTTTAACATTGACCCACAAGAGCCTGTACGTTTTTTGCGCCTGTTGTGGGTCAGTTCTTATGCTGGCGACGCGTGGTGCACGCTAACTTCGTTTAGGGTATTTGGGGCGGACGCTCTAGACACATTTGCCGGGACTTACGGTGAAGACATGGATGATTTTCTGCAGAAGGCGGTCGACCAGACATCGCTGCCGCTACCGAAGGGGATCGCCCCAGCCGCCTTGAGCGTCAGGGACGAGGTCCCCAGCGTGGTCGCTGCAACGTTTAGTCCTGAGGAAGGGCCACAGAAAAAGCGGCCTTCAACGTTGTTTGGTTACGTTAGCAGATTTATCATGGGATCTAGAAGTACTTTAGTAAGCGAGAGCGGTGGCTTCGGTAAGAATATTAGTGATCATGGTGTTGATTTTGGTGCTCGGGTCGTGGCGGACCACTGTAGCAACGTAAAAAAGGAAAACAGTTCTTTTAGGGCTATATGCCTGCCCCACGAGTACAGCGAATACATCGCACGCTCGCAGTGCACATGCCCCGCAAGATCAGTGACACCTGACAAGACAACGTTGCACTCAAAGTTGTTTCAGGGTGGAGCGGTGGTACACATTCTTGCACAAATGAGTAAGCAGATAAAGGCACTACAACGAGAACTGGAGGAGTCTAACACCCAACAAGGTAAGTTACTGCGGAGGCTGGAGTACACAGAGAGGAAGGTTGGACTTCTTGAAACGCATTTTCGCAAAACGTCGCTGCGCGTGCTTGACTACTACGACAAGTTATTGGACATAAAGAAGGAGGTTGATGTGATGGGCTCACGCTTTTCAGTCCAACTGGAATTTGAAAGACAGGGTAGTATTGGTAAGGCGTTGTGGTCGTGGGTGGTTTGCTCGAACATGCTGGCTCTTATCACTTTTTTTTGCTACTTTTTTTGGCAATTGCAGTAGCTTATCAGATCTGAGAGAGTGCTATCATTTTTTTTTTTTTTTTGCACTATATATATATTCTTTTTTTTTTTTTTTTTTTTTTTTTTTCCCCCTTTTAAAAAAAAAAAAAAAAAAACTTTTTTTTTTTTTTGCTTTTTTTTTTTTTTTTTTTTTTTTTTTTTTTTTGCGAACCTCCCACCTCTAAAAAAAAAAAAAAAAAACGCATTGTTACTATTGCGGCTCTATTCATTTATAATTTCTGGTGCATGTATTCTTATTATACATAGATAGTAGTTTACATAAACCAGTACAATTTTTTTTTTTTTTTTTTTGTTAATAAAGTTGCACGGCTTAACTCTTAGGTTTTTACTAAATAACATTTGCATTATTACTGTTAGAATTGTTATCATTGTTTTTTAAACAGCTGTATTTAATTTGTGTATTTATTCGAATATATATATTTATATATATTTGGTGCTTTTTTTGCGGCTTATTGAAACATGCAGCAGAAGGTGATTATTGTTACACCAATTGTTTTGTTTGAGACTTTGAATAAACAAACTATTGAGCGGGGAAACTGTGCTTGTGCTATTGTGGCGCTTCCAGCAGACCGACCAAAGTACACCTTGGTATGCTACAATGACAGTCGCGAGAGTCTATGCATAGCCTCACTTTCTTCGAGCAACGAACAGGGCATTCAGTTTGAATTGCAGGCGGGCATGTATGCAAGCTTTCGTGATAACATGGGGAGGCGATGGAGTTGCATGTTTTTGAAGGCTTCTCAACTGGACTCTTTTTTGGCCGCTTTTGGGATTGCGGTGTACGCCATGGCGGGCCAGCCCGCGCACAGTACCGTCATCAGTGATTTTGCGCCGCCGGCGGGGGAGGTGCGGGTCGGTTTGCAGCACCGTGTAAAGGTGCGGTACTCTGCATTTGCGATTCGTAAGGGCGAGGTGCTGCAGCTAGGCGAGCTTTTGGAGACCAACGGGGACCGTCCGTATAACTTCCAGCCAGTGCAGTCGGCGATGGCGCTCCACAGAGAAGCGAAGGGCTTTGAGTCGAGTGTGCTTGGGATGGTGGAGGACTCGTGGCGGGCGGTGGTTGTGCCGGCAACACTTCCGCGTTCCTTTGGGGGTTGCCATCTGTACGGTGGCGATAGCGTTGTGTTTGTGCTGCAGGTTGTGCGTATTCTGCATGTTGATTATGCAGCCACTGAGGAGGAGAAGGTGCCTTGTGTGTTTGCATGCGACGACCACGTTGGCGCACTGGTTCCTGCCCCCACCAAAACGACAGACGCGAGTGGTACACAAATTGTAGTGCTGCACAGTGAGCAGCCGGGGATGGCGACTATGTCTGTTGCGACTTGCGGTGTCGGGGGCAGCGGGGTGTCCGCTGAGCACATGTCATTGGTGCAGAAGTTGGGACTGCAGGTCAACAAAGCCGCTGTGGACGCCCGTGACGTTCGCGATCTTGCCATGAGCGTGGCTGGGGAGTGGAAGCAGAGTGTAAACAAACCAAAGCTTTCTCTTTTGACGAACGCGGCAGTAGAGCAGGCGGTGAAGCAGCTTATTATGGAGAATGAGCGCATTACTGAGGACATATCACACCGTGATGAGCTGCTTGGCGCGATTGATCAGCGCAATCGCGAGTTGCAAAGGCGTGTGGATAATGCTGCGATTGTTTCGCATCAGTTGATGGACGAAAAAAATCACTCTACGCGCGCGGCATCGGATTTAAAACTGGAAAAGGAGCGTGTTATTATGAAGCTGCAGGAGCAAATTAATCAGGCTGCTCATGAGCGCGACGACATTCGGCGCCATCTACAGACTGTCAAGAAGTTACTTGAGGTCTCCGATGAAGAGCTACGCCAGGTGCGAGGTAAGGCTGATTTGCACAACATACAGGCAGAGGCTATTGTGGCAAAGCTAGGGATGACCCAAGATGCTTTAGCTGAGGAGCGCTCGCGTCGAAAAGCGCTTGACGCCAAGGTGATTGCTCTTCAGGAGGAAATTAGCAACGCAGGGGCTGAGCTGCATTTAAAGACTGCGCAACTGGAGGACATTTGCCGGATGGCCGATATTGAGCGGGCGCATCATGCACAAACTATGGAGGATGAGCGGCAGCGGCGTGGGTACGAGGCGCAGCAGTTGCGCAGTGAAATTGTGACGGAGCTGCAGATGCGGGATGCGAAATATCAGGCTGACCGCGCTCGTGTTGTGGAAGACAACTTTAAACGTGGGCGAGCAGAAGGAAGGGAGGTTGGAAGGCGCGCGACACAAGTAGACGTGGAGGCACAACTAGAGGAGCTTCGCCTAGACGCGCAGCGCGCTTTGACGGAATTGGATGCGTTTAAAACCGAACTGCGACGAGTTACCGAGGCTGGCATGGCGCAAAACCGCACGCTTGGTGCATCTGTCGCTGAACTGAAAAGACAAATGTATGAGGAAACACGGAAGCGGGTGGTGTTGGAGTTTCAACTTTGTGGTTTGCGGGCGAAGGTGCGTTCTGTTCCTGACAGCGTCATGGCGGTGTTTACCTCGCTTGTGTACCGTTTGCGCCGGCCCGTTACAGCAAAGGACCTGCTGCAGTTGTTGAATGCACTTAAAAAACGGGAACCCTTTGACTTCAGTTTTGAGGAGCACAATCAGGCTGCGGAAGAGGCGGAGTGTACGCAGCGCCGTCTTGAATGGATTGAAAGTGAGATGTTGTCTCTTTATCGTGACCGATGTGATGCGGCCTACGGCAAATTGTCTGAATCTTTGCTGGCGGGGTGGAAGCTAACTGCTGAGGCCGTGCACCGTCTAAGGCTTGAACGCGACGGTGTTGCTTTTTACCACCTTGACGCGGCGGAAACACGGCAGCGTTTTGAGATTGTGCAGCAGATGGAAACATTTTTTGTTGATATTAAGCTGTTTTTTGAAGAGCAGATGGCGCAACGACGTCGTCTTATTAGCGAGGCAGAGCGCGTTTGGGTTGAAGCGACAACAGAATACGCGGTGATGCTGGACCTGTTAAGCGCGCGACGGCTGGATGAGCTGGAGGAAAGGCGACGGTTGAGTGAGGAATTTATTACCTTGCACGCTAATTGTATAGCAGGGGAGACGGCCGTGTTTGAGATTTTTTTGAAGGGGTTGTTGATGGCTTTGGCGGCGGCATGGCAGCGCGGCGTCATAGAGGCCGAGGAGAGCAAGAGAGCGGACATTGAAGCGGACCAGTTTGTTGAATTTAGCGGAATTTTTTTTGACCACAGCAAGCGCTGGACGGACATTTTTTCTGTTGCCGCCGGCACTGCTTCTGTTGTTGCGGCGGAGGCACAGTCACGCAGCGTGCTTCTTGCGGAGGAGGAGCGGGTTGTGATGAATATTCTGGAAGGGAATCTGCCGTTTCCGCCACCAGAAGCCACGCCGTTAGACGATATGGAAAATGAGGTTGTGGGTGCTGAAGATGGCTCTATTTCCCATCATTGCTTTTTTAGCGGCGCAGAGGGCGAGTTGGCAGCTGCTGAAAGAACTACATTGGCTGCTTTGGAGCCTCGGGTCGTAGACGATGGAGGCTCTGCTTTTGCGGAAAGTGAGACCGATTCTTATAGTTATCATACAGACCCGCTCTCACCACCGCCACCAGCACGTAACGTTGTTTTTCCACCAGCGCGGGCAGCAGCAAAATTTAGACTTTTTGATGATGAGGATGATAGTACTGAGCCGGCACCATCTGTGGGGAGGGTTGGGGTGCCAAAGAATATCTCTTTGCCAAAATCCAATCGTTTTGACACTTCTGATAGCGACTAGTGAAAGATTAGGAGGAAAAAAGGGTGCGGGGTAACGAAATATCTATATATTTATCTGTACCTATATGTATACGTAAATGCATATATGGAAAAAGATGAATGAATAAATGTATTTATATATATATTTTGACGTGCAAGTAGAAATGCTAGCGTTAAAAACAGCTGGGTAAGGGTGACAACACAAAAATAAATACTAGTTTTTTTAACTTTATATTGTAAGAAAAATCATTTTTTTTTTTTTTTTTGTGTCTGTTTTCAAATATTCCAGCTTTGCATATCGATTTATTATCATTATTATTATTGTTATTGCTTTGCAAAGTGTTGATTATGCGTTATCGAGTGAATATTAATTAGTAAACATATACTATAGGAATGCGTGGTTGTGCTTATCTTTATTCACACACACACACACATATGTATATATGTATATATACGTATATATTGCTACTGTGATAACTATTTATTAGTTTATTTTATTTTGTTTTATGTGACTTTTTTTTTTTTTTTTTTTTGCGATTGAAGGGCAGAAAAAGGATAGTGGTCGTGTTTGAAAAAGGTCTAAAAAAAGGAACGGCTGTACGTTACTTTGTTTTTGTCTTATGCAGTACCTTTACGATGATGTTGTGCCGCCACTTCGGTTTTTTACAAAGATAGTAATGAGATGTGTCAACGACGCTTTGGATGATGCAACAGCGTTCCGTATTCGGCAGCAACAGCAACAAAACAAGGTTTTTGCTGCAAGCACAAATATTGCGGCAGACGCCCCACCTTTAGTGAAGATACCTCCGGGTATGGTAACTTTTGCCACAGCGATCGGGAAGAAAACCGAGCGCGTTAACGAAGGCTGTGTCTCATTTTCGGAGAATTTTATTTCCGCCATTTTTGTTGGTCATGGGGTCATGTTGTTCGGTTTTGCTGATGGACACGTGACACTGGCGTATGGCGCTGATGACTCTTATCGCAAATTTGAGTTTACCGATATTCCGCCATTTGCACCAAATGTTTCTCATGTTCTGTCACTTAGTTGCATGCCTTTTGGTGAGATGAAAATGACTGTTGCTGTAGGCTACATCGATAAGGTGTATGTGTGCTTGGTGTCGCTGAAAAAGGGCAACTACTACCCTATGTTGCTTAGAGAGAAGACCCAACAGCGAACCGTTGAAATTACCACTGCTGACTGGGCCTATGATGGTCGTGTGAGCTCCCTACAGCTTTCCTCCTGTTCAAAGTACATAGCAATGGCGTTTGCTGGCTGCAGCTCTGTTTCTGTGGCCGCACTCCCATCGCTGGAGGTGCTGTGTCGAACCTACGGCAACTGTCCACAGCGCGTTGCCTTGGACCTGTCTTATCGCGTGGTGGAGGATAGTTGCTCCACCAGCGGCTTAGAGGGAAATATATTTTTTATTCCTGTGCGACGTGAGTTGTGGTTTCAGCGTTCTGTTCATTGTTCAACCCCTAGGAAGACTTGTGACAAGGAGTTGGTGCGTGAGGAATGTTGCCTTTGTTTTGTGGCATGGGTGGGCAGCAGCAACTACTCTCGGTGTCCTTTGACTAGCATCAGGGATGCTGCTTTGGGGCGGCTGAATACCGTTCTTGCTGAAGAGTCATCTGTGGCAAATCAGGCAGCAAAGAGAGTGGTTTTTTCTGCCGGGTGCGCTACTGCAGCTTCCAATATCTTAGTAGCAAGGAGATCAAGGGGAAGATCTACTATAAATCTTGCAACTAGTGGTAACACACTAAAAAGCAGATCTGTTATGGGAATGTTGCCAAATGAGGGCCGAAATAAAGTGAGGCAGGCAACTTTTACAGGCATATACAAGGGCATGCTTTTTTCACGGATTCTTGCGGCAACTCTTTTAGCTACGGACAGTGCGCTTGTGGTTTTAGGCACTGCCGACGGTCATGTCTACCTGATTGACGGGTATGGAGCTACGTCAATGTTTTTCAGTTTACCCTCTCGGGTATTGCCGCTGCGGGCGCTGAGTTTTTTTCCTTTTATGGCTACTCAACGCAGTATGGTTTATCAGGCAGTGGGTGCCATTTTTTTGGAGGGGCCTCACGTCACACTGGCGCACGTGCGGGGTGACGCCAAGTCAGCCGCGTTTAGCAAGTGCACGGCAGTGCGTTGTTTGCGTAAAGTGAAGGGCTTGCGTTCAGCGTTTCAGTTAGAGGAGTTGCCTTTTGTTATTCTTTTTTGTGCTCACGGCGTGTATTTGTGGGATATTTGCTACAATCGTGTTGTGGCGTCTTTGGCTGGGTTACCACTACTAGAACCATTTGTTTTTCATGACGTTCAGTGCGGCAGAAAATTATCTGGTGCACTTCGCCACGGCTTGGCGATACGGCCGCGAAATGAACTGTTTTTGCCGCTTTGCACCAAATCTGCCATAGTCTGGTGGACCGCTAACGGCGTGTTGGCACGTTTATCTATATCTGATCTTATAGGTAGTGTTTATCCTTTGTTAGGAGTCTACTTTCCTGGTCTTTCGCTTTGCTCAGTGGCGCTTCTTCTTGAACGTGTCCTTCCCTCAAGGCGCAATATGCCGGAACACATGGCGGCTGTTGAGCTTTTCGTCGAGCGCCAGTTGCCTGGCAGTTCCAGCGCTGGTGGCGTCAAACCACTCGCGAACAGCGGTGACACCGAGCCCGTCTGCTTCTTTGACGTGGCCGCTTTGGGTCTGCGCCCCGAGAAAATCTCGGCAGATTTTTTGAGGTCCACCTGCTCTTCTGTTGGCGCACGCGCGAAGGAGCTTTGCCGTGTATTCGATCCATGGCGGCAGCGCTAGTGGTGGCGGGCGAGCAAAGCACTTATGTAAAAGAACTGAGTTTATATTTAAATAAATAAATAAAGGTGTTTATAAATACATGTATAGTTTAGGCAAATAATAATAATAAACACACACACACAAAACAACAACAACAGCAACAACAAAAAAACAACATTCCTTTTCTTTTCTTTTCTTTTTTCCCCTTTTTTTTTCCTTATCCTTAAAAAAAAAAACAAAAAACAAAAAAAAAAACTGGTGGACTTCATAGTGAAATAGCAAACTAACAGTTTTGAATAGGGTTGTTTTAAGAATACCAAATAAATAAACAACAGATACATGCTGAATGAAAAAAAGATAGGGGGGGGGAAGGGTGATATGAGGTGAAAAAGGAAGAAAATATATATTTGTTTATGGGTGTTTTTATGGTTTTGTATAATGTTTACCAATTTTTATTTATTTATTTGTTTTAAATTTTGTAAACTTTTTGCCTTTGCTGTTGTTGTTGTGAACAACCTAATTTTTACTTCTTTAACTCCCCCCACCCCCCTCCCCCCCAAAAAAAAAAAAGGGAAAGAGAGTGCTGGGAAAAAAAGAGAAGCAAAAGGAGTGGTGTGTGTGTGTGTCTTGGTGTAAACTACTGCCTTATGTCAGCGGCACAGTACTTGTTTTTTTACATTTTTATATATCTTTAGTGTTTTTTTTTTTTCTTTATTGTCTACTGGAAGACACTGAGAGGCAGTAAGAAAACGAAGTATAAACGCCAATGTTGCGTTTTGTGCCTTGCCGGGGCGGGTGGCTTGCTTACTGCCGTGTGGCGTGTGGTTTGGTTGTATGCTTGACTTCTTTTCGCGGCACGAGAACGAGTCATCATGACAGCGACAACGTCATGACAAGTCGTTATTTTGATCTTCAGGATATTCCCGCTGAACGCTTAACACACGACTATTGGGACAACAATGAGTCGCCGTACGACAACCACAACTGTTTTATGCTTGACGAGTTTTTTGAGGATGAGCTGTGTGCAGAGACTTTAACGCACGTTTCAGAGCCGGATCGTCGGTTGTTGTCTAAAGAATATATACAAGTTCCTTCGATGTAGACGCGTCTGTGTTAGTGGCGCCTGAAAAGGGAGAGAAAAAAAAAAAAATAAAATAAGGGTTGACTTGTTACAGGGGAGATGTGTGTGTGTGTGTGGGTGTGTATAATGCTGGACGGAAACGGGAAGATGTAGAGATATTTTGGGTTTAAGTATTTTTGTTTTTGTCTCTCTGCATTGCTTCTTAAGCGAATAATAATAAAAAAATGGTTGAGAGACAGCGTTTTGTGGGTGAGATGCGTGTGAGTGTGTGTATTGATAGAGGGAATGGTGTTAACATATTTACTTTTTATTGTCTGTTATTCCATGTTATTTTTTATTTTTATTTTAATTTGACAACAAAAAAAATAATAATACTATTATTGTTATTATTTGTTTTACTTACTCATTGGGGATATGCCTATTGGCAGTGTGCCACGATACTATAGGAGATAGAAGAAAAGTGAGGTTGAGAGATGTTGCGTCAGCGCGTTGTATGCGGTGGTTTTTTCTCTGCCATCTTACCTCTACTTGTGACACTACGTGATATGCACGGAAAGCCAACACAGTCACACAAGGTGCGCACGCAGCACAGTCGCCGATGGTGGACGCAGTCAAAGGCTCGTCACCTCACAGCGATGCCGCACGATGAGTGCAAGTCGCGCCCGCACTTCCCCGCATACAGCGAGGACGTTGACCGTCCGATGTTGGTGCCCGCTGGTGCTCTTTGTTTCAACTGCGACAAGCCTATAAACGACACTGACGTCAACAGTTACGTGTGGATTCCATCTGGCAACGCCACTGTGCCCACAAAGCAGGGGTATTTTTTTCACTTCCACTGCTTCAAATGCTGGCGTTGTAAATACCGCCTGATACACAACAAATTTTACTCAAAAGACGGTAGGGCGTGGTGCGTCTCGTGCGCTCTTGGAAGGGATATTCGCGTACCAACACGCAGGTGGCACACATCGTACGTAAATACACACCGCACCGGCTCACGACTGACGGGTCATTTTTTTCCGCGCCACGATCATCAGATGGGTTTTTTGTTTAATCCTGATGGATAAATACTCTCCTGAATACACGGAGAAAAATACGTATGCACACACAATCATTGATACATATATATATACATATATGTATCGATGTACGTATTTATTTTTAGTTAACACAATTTTTTTTTTTTTTTTTTTTTTTTGATGTATATGTAGATGTGTATGTATAATGTTGTTTATTTATTTATTTATTTTGCTTAAGGTGATTTGTGTGGGCAAAGTGAGTTTGGTGCATTCTAGTGCATGCGGCGCTGCGCTGCGGTCTTATGGCCGAGAAACCGTGACGTTGTGTGGGTGCATGGCACGCTGGGTGACTGCGTTGTTACGAGCCGACGATTGTGTGCATCGTTGCGCATACCCTCTGTGCAGTTTGCTCCTCCACGCTCCCAGACACACGAGGACCTTGCGTATGTCTCCTGCCCAATCTGTAGTCGTCTTACGCATTTGTGCGATATGCTTACTCATCTTACAGTTGCCCACCGTGAACTGAACCCAGCGCACTGCAAACGCATTTGCGACGAGCGGTTGGAACTCTATCGACGGGTCATTGGTGTTCCGCTGAAGAAGATGAATCTCACTTCTTCCGGGCGCAAAGTGCTTGACTTTTTGCCCACAGTACTACCCTCGGGTTACGTCTGCAACTGGTGCGACAGGAAGAATGACGTGTACGCGACAAGGGACAAGTTTCTCAAGCACGTGGCTGAAGCTCATGGGGAAATTGATCTGGAGGACATTGAGCGACACGTTCCGCTGCTGCAACGTGCTGCGGTGGAGATGAAGAGCGAGACGCGCGACAAGGCACAGCCCACTCGGCGATTGAGTGGCGTCGAGGCCGTTGCTGAGACCATTCCCGTCTTTTCTCCTCTCACTGCAGCCAAAGCGCGCAACACTTCAGTTTCGTTGCCGCGCAACATTGACAGACCTGTTGTTGTGTTTACTGACACAGAATTTCCTTGTGAGCTTTGCGGCCGTGTCTTTCAGAGCGAGATGGACCTACTGCAACATCTGGAGACGCGACACCCAGATGGCACGGCTGATGGACCACCAGATGTTGACCACTCCGCTGTCGCAGATGTGGCGCAGTTTACCGCAAAGGAGGCGACGAAAGGTGTTGATCAGCGTGTGCATGTCATTTGTGATCTTTGCCCATCCTCATCTAAGGTCTACACGATGCCATCTGCTCTTTTTTCTCACATTCGCTTCAAGCACCCCGGCGAGGATGCTGCCTACCATGTGGAGCGTCTTATTCGTTTGCAAAGCAAGCTTCAGTCATTTGTGTGTACGGTCTGCAAAAAACCCTTTGCCACCGCGGCGGCGCTGGAGGGCCATTTTACCAGTAAGCACGCGGAGCAGGCTGCTGCGCAGACGTCTCAGGGACGTGTGACTGTAAACAACTGCTGGTGGTGCCACGACTGTGAGAAGGGATTTTCTTCTGCCAAGGGACTTCATGGGCACATGCAGAACAAACACGGGCTTTCTACGCAGGTTCATCCGTGTCCCGCATGCAAACGGGTGTTTGCTGACGTCTACTCGCTTGAGGAGCATATAACCTTGCAGCATAAGACGATAATTTTGACCGATATTGGACTGCAGACACATGCGAAGTGTGCTGCATGCGATCGCTGTTTTCTCAGCTACGAGGACCTGCACCGCCACGCTGTCAAGCACCACAAAAAGGACCCCCGCGCCCCCGTCCGTCCATTTGAGTCATCATCCTCGACATTGCCTTCATTGTCATCGTCGTTGTCATCAACGATATTGGCTGAAAAGAAAGAGACGGTTTCCCCATTGCCGGATGCACCACAAACACCGCGGAAGGTGAAGAAACGTAAAAAGACTGCACCTGCTGTGGGCGAGTCGATAGTTTCATAGGATTGCAAGAGTCGAAGTGCGGCCTGGTTGTGGGAAAGTGCTGGAGGAGAGTCAAAATAACAAACAAACAAAAAACAAACAAACAAACAACAAGCAACAAACAAACAAACAAAAAAAGCGTGTGAGAAGACAAATATATATATATATATATATATATATATTCAGGTGCATTATAAATTGCCATCACTAACAACAAACAAAAGAAAAAAAAGAAAGCTGGAGGAAAATGTTGATTAGTGGGGTAATAAGTAATGCTGGGAGTTATTATTATTATTATTACCGTTATTATTTTGCTTTTTTGAATTTTGTATTTGTATAAGATGTGTAGGCAGACAAGAGTAGAACGCTATTTTTTTTTTTTTTATTTTTAGTGGATAAAGTTTGACACGTACACACACGCACAGACACAAAAGAAAAAAAAAAAAAAAAGGATAAGATGCGTATGTGCGCTAAACGGAACAAGTCGGTACTATTATTCTTGGTTAAAGCCTTGTAATAAAATTATTTTGTACCAAATATGTTGCCGTGCTTAATTAGTTGCCGGCCAATAAATACCTTTTTTTTTTTTTTATGTGTGTGTGTGTGTGTTAGTTGCACTTGTTTTAGGTGTGAGCTTGAGATTTTGCAATGTTTTGTTCAGGGGCACTCACACAATTTATTGGTTTTGCTGTATGTGCAGAGGCAAGTTTTTCAGTTTTGTGTTACGCTTGCAGATGTGAGGGCTGAGTGTAGCGACACGGTTCTTCAACGCAAGTCTTTACTGGAGGTGATTGATATATTTATATTTATATATTTGGTGAGTTTTTATTGACAACCCTTGTTGCACAGCAAACGAATAAGAGACTGAACTACTCTTATGCATATTGCGTTTCTTTTGGCTTAAGACTTATTGTTATGTCGAGTTTGGTCTTGCAGCCCAGCCCCTACGCACCAAAACACCCCATCAATTTTTCAAAGTTGGTTTCTTTGATCCAAGGTTGTTTGCAGGATATAGATGAACGGGTGCGGAATAACAAAACTACCACTTGTTTTCGCGGAGAGGAAACTGTGGTGGTGGTGGTGGTTTTTATCAGCGCCGTTAGACCCTCCGTTGTGGTTGAACTTTTGATGATTTGGGGTTTACGACTATAAAGACAAGAGCCGGCCAGCCAGCTGCATTGGCCCCCACGGGTTGCGGGGTGCCGCGGGAGGGAATGAAAGGGGAGAGGGGGCATTGAACTGAGGCTGCCACCCACCTACCAACCGGGCTCCAACCCTGGCCGGGCCAAAGAAAGGGCTTCAGCGTGTGGGGCAGCCCATTTTCTCCACCAGCGCTGGCGACGCACAGTCACAGAACTGACTGCGTGGTGGCGAAGTTCCTTTCAAGGGGGCGTCAGACGCGCGCAGCGGAATTAAGCAGTAGTGCCGCGATTAGTTTTTATACCTTGAGCGCGAAGTTGCTGCAGTAGTAGAGCAGATGCAACACTGATGAAGAGTTTAGGGTTATTTACAGGCTGTTGTGGTTTCAGGTGCTGACAGCAGACTGTTGCGCGGCGGATGGCGTAGTTGACTTTGCACGTGTTTGTTTTGCGTGGCGCACAGATGTATTGTGTGTATTTGGTATATTGCAAAATTGCATAAACAAACAGAACACAAGCAGAATATATATATACATTGGTTACTTACGTATTTACTGCGTTGTATGTTGTTTACATTTAGTAATTTGTTTTTGCTTAGACCATGAAGCAGTTGTATATTTATGTACATGTACATACTTTTTTTACTTTTAAACCAAAAAACAAACAAACAAAATAAAGAAAAACAAGGGGGTATAACATTGAAAACAAAACGCAAGTTGGTTTGAAGTTTTTTTTTACTTTTTTGCACCGGTAGTTCTGGCGGCGATTAGCTGTAAGTGTGCTTCTGTGCGTGCGTCTGGTGGGTGGGTGGGGCAGGTGCTGGAGGAGAACTGCTGGTGGGCACGGAAAGCATTTTAGATTTTTTTTTTTTTTTTTGTGCGTTTGTGGTCTTGCTGTAGATCTAGATTGAGGGGATGAGTTTGCACTGGAAACCACGTGGCGGCACGCAGGCATCGGTTGGAATTATCAATGCAGTCGAGTTTGATCCGGATTTGGAATTACTGTGGGTCAGCGACAGCTTTGGACGACTGATGAGCTTTAGCACGCAGAGCCCAGCGAGCGTACTTACATGGACAATTTATTCGTCATTTTCTGCCTCAACACGGCCAATTTTTGGTATATATTTTTTTTCAAATGCTGACGAAAAGATTGTAACGGTGGCTGATCACAAAATGATTCGCGGGTACAAGCGGGGTGGCATGCCCTGTTTTTCTGTCTCGTTGCCCCCAAATTCACAGGACTACATTGATCTTTTTTGTGCACATGGTGAGAGTGGTGTTGTTAGCTTCACTGGCAACGTTGGCTTGTCGCGTATGGCAATTAGTAACGGCGGTGCTGAGGGCTGTGTCACAGTTCCGCTGAGTGAATCAAAGGTAATTGCACTACAACAGACGGCCAAGTGGATCGTCACGGGCACTACCTCCGGCAGTATAGTTGTGCGTGACGTTAAAGGGCTTGAGGTTGTTGACACGACGCCATCTTCGCGTCAGCGTGTGCTTTCCATTGACGCCTACGATGACACTGTCCTTGCGGCTGTGGTGGAGCGTTCAATGATGAGTAGTGTGCGTGTGTATGACGTACGCAAAATGTCTGAACCAAAAATAACGATTAGCGGTATTCCTTCCGATAGCATTTCTCAGGTACGTCGGTACAGTGACTCGTTTGGAATTTCGGCAGATAGAGCTTTTGTGTTGACATCATGCGGCTTTTACATTTTGCAAATGGATCAAACAGTACCTGTTTTCAGTTCAAGTGGTATGATTGACGATGTATGTACTTCAGTTACTGTATCACCAAATAATATGTGTGCTGCTATTGGAAACGACAAGGGTCATTTTTTTGCTTTTGCCCACCCAGCAAAGCGTGATGATTATGTTATGTCGCGTTTTGAGCAGCCACGGCGTCCGACCAATCCTCTTTTTACGCAGAGCTGGGCGGAGAAAAAGGAAGGGGACACGTTTGCGTTTTTTGATGATTCTGTGCCAGTTGCTGAGCTGGCTTCTAGCTGGCCGCCGGAGAACTATATGATTCTTTCTGTTGCACCGCCCACGCGTTGTCTCAACATGGAGTCTTTGAGTATAGTTCAAAATCGCTGGGGTTTTTTGCGCTTTGATTCATATCTACCAGACCCAAAGGACAAACTTGCCTCATATTTGCCAAACCCATTTCCGTTTAACTTGGAACTTGGAGAAGACCCGTCGGCTGTGCGTTATCTGCTGCAGGAGCTGAAGAAGGATCAGAAGCAGCGGTATTTTGACCTTCGTGTTGGTGCACAGGGAGAATACGCACCACTGGAGCCAGCCAACCAGGTGTGCTACGCTTCCCAGCACCGCTTTGATTGGAAAAGGTACAACATGTTACCAAGAGAGATTATTGGGTTAGACAACAGTTTTCCAGAGTCTTGGATTACGTCGCTGTTGCAATCGCTTTATCTTTGTCATCCACCAGATTATCCTTTTAGAAGGGTTATTTTGCATCACCTTTGTACAAGGGAGTATTGTGTTGCATGCGAGACGTCATTTGTATTTGCAAATATGATGATGACAGCCGCAGCAGGTCTTACTCCAATTGTGCAGGTTGCAAACCTGATCCGTACAATGTATAGGGTTCGCTCAACTGCTGCGCTTTTTGAGCCTGTCAAGTCGCGTGACGACGCGGTAAGTAGAATGCATGAGGCACACTTGACGTTGCTCGAGGCTATCCACAGAGGCCTACTAGATGAGAAGGCGTATCCATTTATGGACCGCAAGCCACCGTGCCCTGATTTTGAGAACTCCATTGCAAATCTTTTTGGCGTGGAGTTTTTTTCGAATGGAAAAGCACATGTGGAGCCGCAGTTCCACTGGGACGTTCCTTCTTCTGCGCTGAGTGTGACAGAGGGGCTGCAGCATTTACTTCAGAAACTTGCTTCAGGCAACGATAGTATGCAGATTAGGCGTTTGCCTTCAATTATTGCGTTGCGGTTGAATCACGAAGGTGGAACTCTAAAACCCCCAAAGTCTTTGCGCATTACGCGCGATGCGAAGGAGGAATCCAACTATGTTCTTAGCAGCAGCATAATTCACCTGTCTAATGATATAAACGATACTGGGAGTTTTGTTAGTCACCAGCGTACTATGGATGACCGTTTCACTCTTGTGAACGACTACCGTGTGACAGCGGCAATGGAGGAGCATGATTTAGAGGCACTTATCCCTGCATTTTGCTCGCATCGCTCAGTGGTGGCATACTATGCACTTGACAGACTGACTGCACCAGCATACAGTTTGCAGGATGGCAACCGTCCTCCAAGACTTTTTGAGGTTTTTGGTCCTCTGTTAATTAACGATATTCTTGCAAAACCTCTTCAGCGCAATCCTCTTACACAGGGCTTTAAGTCCCCACTTGCATCTCATCATGAGATAAAACCCAAAGATTTAATTGCCATTGACGCGGAGTATGTGGTGCTGAACTGGAACAGTAGGTGGTGTGCCGAGGGAGGAGAGACGGAGGGAGAGTCGTTGCAGAGGAGGCATCTGGCCCTGGCTCGGTTGAGTTGTGTTCTTAGCAGCTCTCCTGGTGATGAGCGTATTATTGTAGACGATTACGTGCACACACCTGAAAATATTAAGGACTATGTTACACAATACAGTGGAATTTATCCCGGTGATTTAGATCCGCTTCAATCCAGGAAAAGCCTAACAAGCCTCAAGGCGACGTACCTGAAGCTGCGCGCCTTGGTTGATTGCGGTGTCAAATTTGTTGGCCACGGTTTGCATCAGGACTTCCGTGTGTGCAATATTGCGGTTCCCGCTGAACAGATAATTGACACACTCACGCTTTTCCACAAGCCCGATAGCCGATATCTTTCTCTCCGCTTTCTTGCGTACCATGTTTTAGGTGAACGAGTGCAGGAGGAGGAGCACGACTCCGTGGAGGATGCGCGTACCTCGTTGCGTCTCTACCGCAGGTACCAGCAGCTTGTGACTGAAGGAACATTTGACAGCGTGCTGGACAAACTGCTAGCGACCGGCGCGGAGACGAGTTGGTGCGTGCCCGACGGTCGTGGCGCGTTTGTCACGTCTCCTTCTGCGTTTACTGGCATGTCGGGCCCGCCGCTGTTTCCCGAGGGCCCTCAACAGACTGTGAAGACAGAGAGTCTGTTAGATTGATAATTGGGTCTTTTTTTGCGCGTATCTGTATTTGTGTGTGTGTGTGACGGTTTTTTTTTTTTTTTTTATTGTTTCTTTATTGACGATTTTTCATAGCACTTTAGTTTTGCGTGTTTTTTTTTTTTTTTTTTTTTTTTTTTTTGGGAAAAAAAAAAAAAAAAAAAAAAAAAAAAAA
>JAWVMR010000071.1:1898-41102 GCA_036321205.1 Trypanosoma caninum | reverse complement strand
GTGTTTTTTTTTTTTTTTTTTTTTTTTTTTTTTTTTTTTTTTTTTTTTTTTTTTTGGTGATGGGTAAAAAAAAAAAAAAAAAAAACACGGAAAATGAATAAAAAGGGCGAAGATTCACTGAGAAAAAAAGCATTGACTACTACACCACGGGGTGGAAAGAGGGATGGACGGAGATGTAGAGGAATATGCTTAAGAATATGAAAGGCAAAAAAAAAAAAAAAAAATGGCTACAAAATTAGCAGCAATTAGCAACAACAACAACAAAAAAAAAACGTTAGTTTAGCAGACAAACAAAAAAAAAATATTGGCAAATGCGCGTGTGTGGGGGTGGATGGGTGGGATAAAAGAAATGAAGAAATGCAAATATACTGTTTTTTTTTTTTTGATTGTTTTTTTTTTTGACTATTTTTTTTTTTTTTGCACGCAAACCAAAGGTTTTGGCGTGTTTTTCTATAAATATTGTGAGCATATAAAACTTGCCGTGGTAGCCAGAGGCACAAACTTTTAGAGCGAAATATATAGAGAGAAAACAAAGAAAGGAAGAAGAAGAGGAAGGAAAAAAAAAACGACGACGACGACGACGACAACCACTGCAACAAAAAAGAAGGAGCTTTGTGTGAAAGAAAATTATGCAGGAAAGGTCTTTTTCAGAGGCGCCGACATACAAGCAGGGTTATGCGTCGTCTTCGGGCATAAAAGTGCAGTACTCAAAAGAGTGGGTTAAGCATCACCAGCTCGAGGGCGACGGTTTGCAGCCGCTGCTTTATATGCATCTTTGGAAGAAGAACAAGGGGAGCGAGAGCAGGCTTAAGAATGTGCGTCTTCCAGACACTGTTGTATACGAACACAACTTTCCTCGTGCCTGGTACACATATGACGGGGAGACGAAGGAGATAAACAAACACCCAGGCAAGATGCTTGACGCCCAAACAATTTTTGCGCATTTTTCGAAGGCCTCAGAGGAGTGCGATATTGTGGCGCAGTTTCTTACCACCTGCGTTCGTGAGAAGTCAGTTGGCGCGCATGAAGAAGATTGGCTCTCTTATGGCATTTTTTTTACTGCGGATACTTTACGTGGATTTCTTTTTGGGCATGACAGAAAACCTGATGGTATTTTACAGAAGTTTGTGGTACCTAAAGGAAATATAACTATGCGAAGAAACGCGCAGCTACAGGTTATGTGGTCACCCCTCGTGACGGTTGTGTACAAAAAGACAAATAGACAGCGTTTGGGAGACACAAATCTTCCTGTCCATGTTCGCGCAGCCACTTTTGACGGGGATTATCACCTGAGCGAGATGTCTCTTGTCGCGGATGATTCCAAGAGACGTTTGGAGTCTCTTTGCCGTGAAGTGGTCGATCACATCTACTTCACCGACCGCAAATTGGTCACTCGCATGGTGCTGAGCTTTAAAATAGATGATGCAAATAAAATCTGGCTGTTATGGTGCAGCTCGCTTCGTGTGTCGGCGGACAGCTTGAATCCTCGGAATTTACGCGTCCCTGTGGCACTTTTTACACAAACTGAGCTTATGAATGACGGTTCGACCACTAGAGATCGCAGCAAAAAACGGCAGGAGCGGCAGCAGTTACTGCTGATGCTGGACAATGAGCTTTTTAGGCTTTCACGCGACTACAACTTTGGTCATTCTTGCAACGCCGCACACATTCGGGAGGCGAGGCGCATTGGTATTGAGCCGAAAAGCGAGGGGCGTGGCAAGGGCTCTGCGCGGCAGGGCTATGCAAACCCACTGCGTGAGTCAATGCGGTATTTTTCTGTTGGAAGGACTACGCCATCAGGTGCCGAAGTTGCCGCACGTGGCGGCGCGTCTTCAGCTGTACAAGAGCAGCGGAGCAACTCGCAAGAATCGAGATTGAGCATGCAGGTGCAAGAAGAGGCAACAGACGACGACCTGGATGAGCGCGTTAGAAGTGAGCTTATAGCAATGGCGCTTGATGCGTGGTACAAGGTTTACTCCACCACGCTGTCGGAGAACCCAGCAGTGATGCCGACACAACGCGTGGTTATGGCAGAGCCACTTGTGGTGGTGCTGCATTCATCGGAGCTAGATCGCCTTTTGGTTATTCTCGGTCTTGAGCGGTGTTCTTCTTCTGACAGCCCTAGGGAGTTTCTGGTGAAGCAGGAGCTTATTGGGCCTGGAAGGCGATTTGACCGTCCTCTAATAAATGCAGAGCGAGAGGTAAGAGAGTTTTTTGACGAGATATTTAGTTTGAGGGGCGTGGAGATTATAGAGCAGTGTGTGCGCAATGAAAAATGGGTGTGGTAGCGGAGACTTTACCCCTTTTTTTTCTTTTTCTTTTTTTTTTTCCTTTTCCTTTTCTTTTTCTTTTTCTTTCTCTTTTTTTTTTTTTTTTGATGTTTATTATTTTTAATAGTACAAATGAAATTTTTTTTTTTTTTTTTTTGCGGATTGATCGGTGTGACTCCAGCGCAAAAAGGCCAAAATATGAAAAACAAAAAAACAAAAAAACAAAAGCAGAATGTGTTTTTTTTTTTATTTTTATTTTTCTTGTTTTTTATTTTATGAAAGTGCGTTATTTTCGGTGATTTTTTGGAGCTAGCAAAAAACATTGTCAGTGGCAGCGGTGCTTTTTTTTTTTTTTTTTTTTTTTTTTTTTTTTTTTAAAAAANGTGTTTTTTTTTTTATTTTTATTTTTCTTGTTTTTTATTTTATGAAAGTGCGTTATTTTCGGTGATTTTTTGGAGCTAGCAAAAAACATTGTCAGTGGCAGCGGTGTTTTTTTTTTTTTTTTTTTTTTTTTTTTTTTTTAGAAAAAAAACCTTGGTCCTTTTTTTGATGAACAGCATGAGGGTGTCCGCTGCTTTTTGTTCCCACAGTCATTTTTCATAACTGCAAAGGCCACGGGCAACCAAGCCGTTGTTTTCAGTGGGAGACGTGGTCAGTAGCTGCTAGGCTTGTCGATCATAACGATGGTGGCGCAACGTGCACGCGGGATTTGCTGCTGTGGGGGACACCAAAACGGATTGCAAGAGACAAGGTGGTGTTTTTTTTTTTTTGTAATCTTTGAAGTTCATCATCAGTGACGCTTACGCAGGCGGCATTGCATACCTAAAGACAGTTTGACAGGGGCATGTCGCTGCCACCGCCGTTTTCAGCGACGTCTTGCAATAAAAGGTATATAGCACTATTATGTGTTTTGAGATTGGACGGGTCGGTTCGTTGCCGTTGGATGCAGGATTACAGGAGGCTATGGTGTGCAGTAGTGATGCAGCTCTTATGTGTTGCTGCAAACCTGAGGAACAGGGGTGTCTAATTATGTCAAAGGGGTTTGCATCTGCGGAACTGGAGGAGCGGTTGATTACCATGAGAGTTCTTATTATAAGGGCGCTGGCCGCATATTGTGGGGAATAGTATTTGCTGCGACTGTGGTATAAATATATGTTGTTTACCTATGTGTACTTGTGTTTTTGGGTATTTTTTTAAATGATTTAACAAAGGATAGAGGAAAGAGCTTGAGGAGTAAAACAAAAACAAAAAGAAAAAAGGCCTTTTTGGTGTGGTGGTTGTAGTGTAGTTGTTGATAACGATGCAGGCGTCAAGCGGCACGAGTGGTTACCACCCCTCATTTGCGCCATCGTACGCCACTGAGTTTACGGAGCCATTAGTGCGGGTGCGGGGGTACACAGAACCAAGACTTACGTTTGCTCAGCGCGTCGCTGTTATTTTGGGTGTGTCTGTCGTCACTGCGTGGTTGAGGCGGCCTGTTGTTAAGCTTGATTCATTTTACTTTTTGAGCGATGTGCCAGGAGAGTCTAACCGCATCTATGCATCGGACAAGCGCGCACACTTTTTTCGCGTTTTTTTTAACGTGCGCTGGTTTTCTGGGCCGCCATTGTTTTGGAATGCATCAGAGTGCGCTTTTCTTCTTTTGGTGTTTGCGTGGGTGCGCGATGCGTTGTTGTGCTGTGGCAACGCTGCGAGTGGATTTGCAGCGGGCTGCATCGCTGGTGTGGCTTACGCTGTTGTGCGTCACCCGTATGATGTGCTTCGCACGACATCTGAAACGAATGCTGGCCCCAAAAAATTTAAGGGCGCATGGGATGTCTTGCTGACTGCATTACGTGAAAGACCTTCTGTTTTGTTTGGTATCTGCAGGGGAATGTTGGCCGCAGCTTGTGGACGAATGGTTCAGTTTGGTTTCCAGTTTGGTGTATACAACGCGACACGCTATGATGGTGTTTATCATCACACATTAGTTCTTTTTTTGTATTGTCATTTTGGCTCTTTTTTGGGGCTGCTGCTGCAATATCCTTTTATGGCACTGAGACACCAGTTGCACCTGCGAAACCAGTTCACTAGAGGCAAACCTCACACGTATCGTTCGTATTTGCTGGATATGCGTATGCGGCACGGCATAAGCAAAATATTTGATGGTTTTTTTTCTACTAGACCTGTTTTGAATGCTATTCCGGCCGCCTTGATGATGACTTTGTACGACGTATGTGCGCGGCGCTGCACGGAGCATTTTCACCCCGCACTGCGGAGAGTTCATGGAGACGTTGACCAGACGATTTTGGGCGCCAGCACCGCGCCCCCTTTTTCTGCCAAATCTATTCCAGTGTACGAATTTAAATACAAGTAAGAATGTGTGAACGCGTTTTAATACTTTTTCTTTTTTTTTTTTTTTGGCGGGGGGGGGGGGGGGGGGGGGGGGGGAGTTGAAGTTAGTAATGGAGGGTATGACAATTGCTGTTTTTTTTTTTTTTTGTTGGTTTTTCTTTTATTTTTTTTGCTTCTGTTAAAGCTGTGTACAGTCTGGTTTTAGTTTTTGTAGTGGGCGTGTTTTTTTTTTTTACATTTTTCTGGTGAATGAATTTTGTCAAGCGAGCGATTTTTGAAACAGCAAGGCGGTATAGTGTGTCTAGACTTCTTTCCGCGGAGAGCTGTTTTGTTTCCGAAAGACCATCGTCTGAATGTCTGGAGTTGACCAAACAGGATCCTGCTCTTGTGGTAAGTATTTTTAGTGATTTTTTGGGTTGTAGTGACATGCAGCGGTTATATGCGTATTTAGTACTGCTGGAGAAGCTAGTGAATTCCTGTGGATTTTTTTTCCATTTGGCAATGGCGAACGATAGCACGCTACAGGCACGATTAGTTAAGTTGGCAGTTTCGAGGGCGGAGGGTGAGGGGCAGAGAAGAGTGCGCAGGACTGCGCGGCTTATGTTGTTGGACTACTCACGGGTGTTTGTGGAACCACCCGAGCTGAACTGCCTTTCGAGACTTGCCGGCATGGTAGAAAAAAATACCGGCAAAAGTTTGATCAGGTCCATTGAGGTGGAGAGTAAAAGGGTTTCATTTGTTGATCCGCGGAAGGAGGACATCATAATATTTAGTCCCGTTGAGGAGCCGGGCGGTCTGCTGCCACCTTCGCCGGAGGTGACGTCATGGACTTGCAAAGTCTGCACCTACGTAAACAAACCCCACTTTGCGGAGTGCTATGCGTGCAAGGCCAAGAAAGTATAGCGCTCAGCTTTGTCGGGTTGTTGCAGAGTGCGGCTTTTGAGATGGCGTGCTTGCGTACACGATGAAGACTTTATTGGAGCGGTTTGTAACGTGGTGGGCAACGGGCAAAAGGCTCCTTTTTTTATACCTTTGTGAACGAGGGCACAACTGATACATAGCTTTTTTTTATGTGCAACAAGCAGGGTGAGTTTTTGTGCAATGACTTGTAGGACTTTGATTTTTGCTTGCGTGTAGCAGAGTGCCGTGTGGATGGTGTTGAATCTGCAGATACGCATATTATATTACATTATATTATATATATATATATCTATATATATATTTTTTTTTGAGCGATTTTCATATTTGGTGAGCAAAGTTTTTTTTTTTTTTCTTTTTTGTTGGTGCGTGGTCAGGTGAACATGCGTGTGGTATGTATTTTATGAGTTTTTTTGTAGCTTTCAAAGCGGAGGTCTGGTTTATCACCACCACTTTTGCTGCGCAGTATTTATTTTTTAACTATATATATATATATATATATATATAAATGCGTTATTTGTTGTGATACATGACATACGCTTTCAGGTTCTGTATTCAGTTTGTGGTTTAATAACGAAAGGAGGGATAAGGCGGGTGGGGGGAAAAAACAAAAAGGCAAAGGTGAAGCTTGGCGTCTTTGTGTTTAGAAAAACACACCAATGAGCTATTCTGCAGAGGCCGCAATTGCATATTTGCAGCGGTTTGTAGATGGCGGGGGCGATGAAAAGTTTTACGTGATTCCGCAATCGACTTTATCGTCAGTCGACGCGGAGGCGCTGGAGTTCATGGAGTGCTGCTGGGATCGGGCGCTGCGAGAGGCGACTGACGCCTGCGACGCCGCTGCGCCTACGAGCACCACTGGCCCGGCGCAAAGTGCACAGCAAAAGGCGTCGGTCCTGTTTCACGACGACCTGCCGCCCGCGAGCGCAATTAGTCCGTCAGCGGAATCATTTGCCGGCGGCGGTTTTTTTTCTGCGGCAGTCGTTCCGGCAAAGCAGAGCATGGGTGGTAGGTGTGGTCGCAATGGTGTTGCGTGGGTGGTCTTGTAGAGCTTATAATATACATGCATGCATGTCTGCGGCTATATAGTTGGAAGTAAAAAACAGTCGCAGCGAAACAAACAAAATAACAAATTAAATATAAAAATGTTTTTTTTTTTTTTTTTTTTTTTTGTTGTTATTGAAACTGTAAAATGATAACTCAAAAACCTATAAAAAAACTGAAAGAGGTAAGGAACAAAGAAACAAACGTTCACACACACACAAGAGAAGAAGAAATAAAACTTTTATTCTACATTTAGTAGAGGTTCTTGTGTGTTTTTTTTATTTAGTATATTTCTGCTGGTGGTGGTGCACCTGTTGTGGGTGAAATGCCAAAGGAGCCGCGTGTTATTCCGATGGGCGTCATCGCAGCGGAGCCCCTCAACGCTGCAGGAAAAAAGTTGAAGTTTGCCACGCAGGTCACAACGCTTGGAAAGTCGGCGCCCCGCAATACGTCGAAGAAGAAAGGCGAGGCGGCTGCAGGACTCAAAAGCGGCGGGAGCCAGAGCGGGATGGTGTTTAACAAGGGCTTTGGGCAGCACATCCTTAAGAACCCTCTTGTCATTTCTGCAATTATTGAGAAGGCGGCAATAAAACCTACTGATGTCGTGCTGGAGATTGGTCCGGGAACAGGGAACATGACAGAGAAGTTGCTGCAGGTGTCTAAAAAGGTCATAGCCTTTGAAATAGACCCGCGAATGGTGGCTGAGCTCAACAAACGTTTTCAAAATACCCCGCTGGCGGCAAAGTTGCAGATAATTCGTGGGAATTGTCTGGACCATGAATTCCCTTACTTTGACAAGTGTGTGGCAAACGTGCCGTACGCGATTTCTTCCGCGTTGGTTTTTAAGCTGCTGAAAAAGCCGACGTTCAAGTGCGCGGTGTTAATGTTTCAGCGTGAGTTTGCTTTGCGTGTTTGTGCGCAGCCGGGTGCGGACGTGTATTGTCGTCTCTCTGTCAATTCCCAGCTGCTGGCACGCTGCAGTCACCTGATGAAAATTAGCAGGAATAGCTTTAATCCACCACCAAATGTGGACTCAAGTGTTATTCGTCTTGATCCAAAGCACCCTGCGCCTGACGTGGACTTTGAAGAGTGGGATGGACTTGTCAAGCTTATTTTTAATAGAAAAAACAAGAAGATATCGTCTATTTTTCGCACAAAGAATGCCGTCCAGACGCTATATGAAAAATACTGCAGTTATCAAAAGATGGAGGGGATAAACGAGGTGAAGAGTCACGTAGAGTTTAAACAGCTTTTGGAGTCAGTGCTGCAGGACCCGTTGTTTGACAGGAGGGCACGCACGTTAGATCAGGAGAGCATTACAAACCTTTTGTGGCATTTTACGAGGAATGGTATCCATTTTGCGTGAAAGTTGACAACGAGTAGGCAAAATAAAAAAAAAAAATATATATATTTTAATGATTGCGCGTAGCGCTTTTATTTTAATGTTTTTGCTTGAGTAAAATATTAACTATTAGTTAATAAATGCTGATTGTATACTTGTTTTTGTCTTGTATTATTGTTTTTGATTAGATCAAAATTGGACCGAGTTTTCTGTGTAGAAGCCTAAAATATGTAACTAAATAACTAAAATATATATATATATATATTGTATTTTTTTCTTGTTTTGCAATGTAAAGTTATTAGTTTTTGCAAGTTTTCCTTTTCCTTTTCTTTTTTTTTTTTTTTTTTGCGTTGCTGTTTGATGTTGCATCGCAGTTTTTTTGCGCCGGTAGCGAGGGTCCACTCGTTTTCGTCGCTGCACATGTCTCGTCGGCGGTTCACGGACAAAATTGTTGTTGGTTCATGCGCCGCACTCTCTACGAGCGTGTCGATCCTCGGGGTGTTCCACCTTATCGTTACACCGGTGAGCTCGGCGATTGCGCTCGCGACCGTTTCGGCGGCTGTTGTGAGCGGGGCGCTAGTCGTGTTTGAGGGCGGCAAAGGCGAGGGCGGCACGACTTTTGGGGCCGTCATTGGTGTGTTTTTTGGCGCAATGGGCGGGTACTACGCCAAGTCGTCGAAGGAGCCGTGGCGCAAGTAAGTTGTACCGCGCGGGAGTTGGGGCAATTCTTTTTTTAGCTGCGCATGTTTGTGGATATTGAGAGCTATATAGGGGAAGGAGGCACCAGTAGGGAGAAGGAAAGTGCGAAAAAAAAAAAAAAAAGAGAAAAAAATGAAGAAGAAAAAAAAAGGTGGTGGTGGGAGAAAGAACGAGTATATTTTTATCTGGATACTGCATGCCTGTATTTGTGTGGGTGTCTGTGGAAGTGTGTGTATGCGTGTGCTTTCTTTCTTTCTTTCTCTCTCTTTTTTTTTTTCTTTGTTTGACGTGGTTGCCCTTTTTTTTTTTTTTTTAAGAACACACATTAAAAAAAAAAAATAAGCAGTGGCATCTAAAAAATATATAAACGGTAAATAAATGAAATAAAGTACAAGAGTGTAACCGTATGTATGCATATATGCTTGTGAACATGTTTTTTTTTTTTTTTTTTTTAATGCATGTTAAAATTTTTTTGTTGTTGCTGATATTGTGGATGTTATTATTATTTTTAACCGTAAAAAAAAAAAAAAAAAAAAAAACACCAGCGGTAGAGGAATAGAGGGAAAGGAAAAAGGTGCATTTTGGTGCTATTTTGTGTTTACTACCGCTCTCTTATAGTAGCCTAACTACAATGTTGCGAACTTGTCGGATGTTTCAAACTGCTTTGACACATCTTATTGCGAATGTTCGCCGAACTCCTGCCTATTTGCGGCATGCACCACCGGGTTTGTACGTGACATGCGACTTTAAAAATGACGAGAGACACGTAACTTTGCTGGTTGACGCTTCTGTGGAGGGTGAGCCTCAACTAACGAATGGCACATACCTACTATCTTCGACTAATGGCGATGATCTTTCTTTTCAACAGGCAAATAGTGTGCTTGTTGGTCTTCCTTTTGCCCAAAGTGCCTCGCAGGCGTCCCATTTTTTGGACAGTGTCTTACGGACTGCACTGACGCGTAATGGGATGCAGATCCCTTTTGAAAACATACACACACTTGTTATTCCAGAGCTGCATCCTTTTGCCGCCTACGGTGTGAAGGAGCTGCTGGCTCGTTTGCCCCAACTTAAGGTGGCGTGCAGCCCCCTGACAGCTGCGTTTCTTTCTGATGTCAATTTTTTCTCTGGTACGCGGAAAGCATTTTGTGAAAACGAGGCGAATTTTCAGTCACAGTTAGTCACGTTTGCTGATGTACCGCAAACCAATATCCTTTTGCTTGAGGATGGCTCCTCCGTTACAGTGTCTGGCGAGAGCCGCCAGCTGCATGTCACTACAGGCGATCTTTCGGCTGCGCGGGATCGGTGGCGGCGGGAGCGGCGAAACAAGCTTAAGCACTTCGAATCCTACGCACTTTTTTTGTACGATCCTGTTTTTTACGCGATGTTTGTAGCTCCTTCAGCTGGTGTGCATTTTGACTGGCTGCCCTTTGTTGTTCACGAAGCTGACGACGCCGCGCTGTTGCCCCTGCCGGACTACTTTTCTTTGCAGGAGGCCGGCGCTTCGTCTCTGCTTGAGGTGTGGCGTCCAGGCGAGCTGGCGTACCGGGCGGCAACAGCGCTGGAGAAGTTCCCCGAGACGCAGCGGGTGTTGGCTGCGCGTTTTGGTGAGTTCAAGGGGGGCGTCGACGACTACTTGGAGCGGCTGCAGCGGACGGCGCAGTTGTTGGAGGACTTGCGGAGTCGTCTTGGCCGGCGCCTGGCCACTGACACCGCGCGGGATATGGGGAAGTGGAGCCTCATTATGGAGGATAAGATCATGAAGGAGGTCATTCTTACAAACAAGGCGGCGGAAACCCCTGAGGCCGTGCTGGCTGAGTTTAAGCGGTGGGCGAGTGTCTCGCATCTCAGCAGACTTTCTCGCAGTCTCGTCATGGCGAGTGCGACGCTCCCCCCCGAAGACCTGCCGGAGACGACCCGGCGAACCGCGGCTGAGTCATCGCCATCATCGATGGATGGTGTGGAGGGGGCGGGTAGTGTACAGCAGCTGAAGCGTCATTTTGAAAAGAGAGGGATGTCCTCATTGTCTTCAGTTGTTGAGCGAGAGGAGATTGATCTTTCCGTGTTTTTGGCCATGACCCCTGAAGACTTTAAGAAGATTTTCAAGGCTACATTTGGTGTGGTTAAGAAGATGGAGTTACTACAACAAGAACTCCGTTCATTGCATAAAGACAGCATGGAAAGCAGAAAACTAGTAAAAAGCAGATAAAGCAGATAAAGCAGAAGGTTTTTTTTTTATTTTTTTAATGGGAAAATAATGAAGTAAATAATAATAAAAGCAAAAAAATTTTAATTAGTGGGGGTTGCTTATTACTATAAACAAAAAAAAAAAAATTGCGTTAAAGATTTTATGTGACTTGGAGTGCATCTTATATTTACGTTGTCATCTTCTAGAAAAAACAAGGCAAAACAAAACAAAAAAGACAGCTATAAGGAAGATGAAGCGTTGTAGGGGAATATCAGCTTCTTCTCTTTCGCTTGCGGACTGGCAGCTACTCCACGACTCTGTGCTGGCGTTGTTACCGTCTTCCGAACTGGTGGAGCGTTCATGTGTGCGTGCTGCTGGGGGAACAACGCACGTCAAGGTGGCGGCTTTTGATATGGACGACACACTCATTATGCCGAAGAGCGGGGCGGTGTTTGCTAAAGACGACCCCGGAGACTGGAAATGGCTGCTGCCAGTGGTGCCTCGTTACTTGCGTCATCTGTACGACGAGAAATTTATGATCGTTATCATAAGTAACCAGGCCGGCATTGGTGACAAAGGGTGGAATGAGAAGAAGGCGGATGCTGTTAAACGGAAGATTATGGCGTTGATCGAAGAGCTTAGTATGCCGCTTGTCGTGTTCTTGGCAACAAAAAAAGACTTATGGAGGAAGCCAAACGTTGATATGTGGAAAATGTTGCGGCAGTGTGCTTCTACTGCGACATTGCAAGATTTGTCCATTTCCAATGAAGTACCCGGTCTTGTTTTTTACGCTGGAGACGCCGCTGGAAGGAAGGGGTTAACTTTAGCGGGTCGAAAAAAAGATTTTGGCTGCTCTGATCGCAAATTTGCTTTAAATATTAATGTTCCTTTTTTGACTCCGGAACAGCTTTACCGCTTTCCTGAAACTGAACTATTTGAGGATAAGCCGCTGGATGAAGACAATGTTGTGAGGGTAATTTCGAGTCGTCTTTTGTCGTTGGCAGGAGAGCCGTGCGAGGTTGACTGGGATGGCTTGAGCCCTAGTGAGCTTTCCAGTTTTCCTTCATCGTACGACAATCTTACGATATCTCGCATTCGTTCTGATGGCTTGCAAGACACTTTTGTGCTACCGTCACCTGCGGTCTTTTCTCGAACAACGCAAGAGATGGTGGTGTTTGTGGGGTACCCCGGGTCTGGCAAGACGACGTTCTTTGATCGCTTTTTAAAACCCGCCGGTTATGTGCACATAAGCCGGGACAAGCTCAAGACGGCAAAAAAATGTCTTTCTGAGACAAAAAAGTCTTGGGATGCCGGAAAAAGTGTTGTTATTGACAACACAAACCCACATCATAGCGATTGCATGCAGTTTATCAGCATTGTGGATAGCTCCATCTCGGGGCAAACCCCATTGCCTGTACGTATATTTCATTTTAAGGCATCTAAGGCACTATCGATGCACATGACAAATTTTCGAGCAAGGCTTGGAATTGGGTCTAGGATTAGTGAAATTGTGTACAATATTTACAAATCAAAATATCAAGAATGGACACCAAGTGCTGTAAAATCAGCAAAAATTGAAGAGTTGCTTGAGATTCCTTTTGTGGCGTTTTTTGATGGTCTTCCTGAAAACGCCCAGGAAGAATTTTTTTTGCTTTCTTGAGTTGTCGTTGGTTTAGTAAAATAAATTAATAAATATAATTATATGTTTGCTTGATGTTGTCTGTTTTTTGTTGTTTTTGTTGTTTTTGCGCATTTTTTTTTTTTTTTAGCGTTATTACTATTACAAAGCCTTTTTATTATAAAGTAAAATTTATCAAAACAGCAGGTGAAATAAATAAATTAAAAAAAAAATAATAATAATAATAAAGAGAGAGAGAGAGTGAGATATGCCATTGAGTGTTGGCTACATAGGTCTTGGTGTCATGGGAAGATACATGGCAAAAAATATTCTTAAGGCGGGCTTCCCACTCACCGTGTTCAACCGGACGAAAGGAAAGATGGACGAATTGGTGGCTCTTGGCGCTAATGCGGCTATTTCTCCTGCTGATCTTGCAGCCAAAGTGGATGTCGTGTTCACGAACGTCTCCGACTCGCAAGACGTTTACGAGGTGGTGTTTGGTGACGACGGCGTTTACTCCGGCATCCGTCCGGGTTCTATTTTTGTCGACAATAGCACCATTAAGCCGTCGGTTGCCAGAGAGATTGCGGAGCGCATGTGGAGTGGAAAGCATGTGCGGTCTCTTGATGCCCCAGTTTCCGGCGGGGACATTGGTGCGCGTGACGGCACGCTTACCATTATGGTTGGTGGTGATGAGGAGGCGTTGCAGAGAGTTCTGCCGGTGCTGAGTGCGATGGGCACAAAGATAACGCACATTGGCGCAAGCGGGGCAGGTCAGGTGTGCAAGGCAGCCAACCAGATCATGGTCGCGGCGCAGATGGTGGCAATGGGCGAAATGCTCGTTTTTGCGGAGAAGTGTGGCGTGGATGTGGCCGCAGTCATTGAGGCGGTGAAGGGCGGCTCTGCGCAGTGCTGGACACTTGATGTGAAGCCGCAGCGTCTTCTTGCCGGTGACCGCAGTCCCGGCTTTAAGGCCGCCCTGCAGAACAAGGACCTTGGCATTGTGATGGACACAGCTAAGGAGTTTGGCGTTCCTCTGCCAGCCACTGCTGTTAAGGCGCAATTGTTCCAGTCAATGGTGCAAAACGGTGATGGTGACAAGGACAACTCTGCAGTTGTTGGCATACTTGAACGTTTGGCTAATGTCAAAATTAAGGAGACGAAACGCACGAATTGAAGCTGTATTTAGCGCGCACACGTAGACAAACACACACTTGTACACACAGGCGTATAAATGGTACGTGCAATCATTTATGATTGCATTTTTTTCTTTTCTTTTTCTTTTTTTTTTAAATGCGTGTTACCATACATTATGTCTATCTATCAATTTTTTTATTTTAAATAGACTTTGTTGGTCTGCTGAGGGTTGTGCCATTGTAGTACGGAAATTGGTGTGTAAAAAGCTGTACAAGTAGCTTTTTTTCAGTTTGTTAATTTTACCAAAAAAATATTTATTATAATTTTGTGTTTTGTTATGGGGTGGTGGTATTTTCTCTGACAAGAAGTAAACAGTAAATATATATCTTGTGTAAAGAGATGAATATTAAAGAATGGTTTGAGTCTGAGCTTGATGCAAGCGACTGTGCTTCTGTAAAACGTTTTTATCTTGGTTTTAGCCGTATTGAGAACACTGACGGTCTTTTCTTTTCGCACCTGATGTGGATGTGTCGGATAATTGCTGCAGACCATCGCTTGGTATGGGAGAACATTTCCTTATCGTTTGCGGAGACTTTTAAGCGACCTGTTGACTTGTGGAATGAACAGGTGGCCGCAAAAATTTTGCGATTGCTACTTGATTCTATGAACGACTCTGTTATTGTCTTTCATCTACGCGAGGAACTTGACAAACATCTTGTCATGACGTTAAAACCACCCGTCACCTTGCCACACGTTGGGTTTTGTGGTGTTGCCTTGAGGCGTGACGAAAGCTGTCCATACGTCGTGGTTTCTGCGGCTCCAGGCGTGGAGGGCTCGCTTGTCTGCAACTCTCCGTTGCCGGGGTTTGGTGACTTGCTGCGTGTCCCACGCGAGCGCATGTTTTTTATTGACACTGTTGTGCGTTACTGCGAGCTGGGCAGGGTTGTTCACGCCTCGCCCAGTATTGCTGTCATGCTTTCTGGGGACGAGCCGCTTTTGGTTCTTTCTCTTATTTATGAACGTTATGTGGTGAAGGCATCGCACTGGAGCGAGTTGCTCGCATCCTGCCCAAGTGAATACCCAACTTTTCCGAGTTTTTGGGAGATTGATGATCTTTTGGAGTTGGAGGGACTCGACGTTTTGGATGACGTTTTGTCAAAAAAGACGCAGTTGGTGCAGTTTCACGCAGAAATATTGCCCGTCTTGTCTCTCATTTACGAGGCGCTGGACGGTCGCAGCGGGCTTCAAAAGGATGACTTTTTAGGTCGCTTTACTATTGAGGCAGTGATGTGGGCTCGGGCAACCTTTGATTCACGTGCGTTTAATTTGAATATCGACGGGCGCTTTGTGCTTGCACTTGTGCCCGTAGCTGACATGATTAACCACAGCAACTACAGTAATGTGTTGGTGCGAAAGGTGATGCCGCACGGTGGTGACTTTGTTATGCAAATAGGTGCGAGCTTGAATGATGATGATGTTGGCAAGGAGTTGTGGATGAGTTACGGCCCCTTGCAGAACTGGGAGCTGCTGCAGTTCTACGGTTTTGTTATAGACGACAATGAGCACGATAAGCTGCCGTTTCCGCTGGAGCTGCCTGGGGCTCAAAGTGGGGACGAGTGGGATGAGCGACGCGCGGCGCTTGTGGCAAAGTATTCACTGAACCTTGCTGGCCGTTGCTGGATCGGCTACAGCGGTTGCCCACCGCCGGCGCTTTGCGCTCTTTTGCGTGTACATTTGGCGAAGGCAGAGGAGTTTGAGATGATGGAACGCAACAGCCCTTTCATGGCTGTGGGTTCTGAGACAGAGAGGCAAATAATCTCAACAATTGTTGAGACGCTTTCTTGCATTTTGGAGCTTTCAGGCACGTCGTTGGAAGAAGACGAGCGGCTGTTGGAGGCGGGGCGTTCTGCGGTCGTTGACGGAGATGACGCCGGGGGGGTTTTTTCGCACGGCCGGAGGCTCGGCGTTATTTTACGTGTGGGGTTGAAGCGTATTGCTCTTCGGGCGCTGCGCTGGTGCGACGATGCGGCCGCTGCTGGCATGGCGGTCAATTTATAACGCTGTTGCGCAGCAGGGAACAAAACCTGTAGAGGCACTGGAAAATATACATATGCACATATACATATCTATAAGTATATTTGTGGATTATGTTGGCTTAACACTGCACACGGGTTTTTTAAATTTTTTGTATCCTAATTTATGTTTATGTTTGATGGTAAATTATGATACTGTTGGTGTTAGGATTGTTTTTTTTTTTTTTTTTGTTAAACTGTTGCTAAACAATATTATCATTATTATTATTTTTTGTTGTTCTACAGGAAAAAAAAAAAAAAAAATTATTACTAACGACGAAAAAACAGCAACAACGTGTAGGTGAGCAAAGATGGCTTTGGTTGATTTTTCATACGGAGATTTTAACGTTGAGTCTTTTGCATCAGCAGTTACTGACCCCACGCTTGTGCGTTCGCTGGACCTATCTGGAAACAACATAGACGCTGGTTTAATGTTTAAAATTATTAAGAACCACATTGTTCACATGAAGAATCTGGAAGAGCTTGACCTTAAGGACAATAAAATTGGTCCCAAGGGCGCGGAGCATCTTTTTAAAACTCTCATCCAACAGTGCCCCATGTTAAAATATTTGGATTTAAATGAGAATGGAATCTTTGATGAGTCAGTATTTTACGTTGCCCACCTACTTCAGAGTGTTAGTGTTGAAAAGCTGTTTTTAGTTTCTAACCACCTGACTCCGCGGAGCGTCCCAACTTTGTGCGACGGACTTCTTTCAAGTCGACATATTCGGGATCTGTCGCTGGCCTTTAACGTTCTTGGCGACACGGGTGTTTCCATGCTTGCGAGGGCTCTCAAGGGCCATCACTCGCTCCGTCTGTTGGACATTAGTGATAATCGCATTGCTGATGCTGGGGCGGTGGAGGTGGCTGAGCACCTCATTTTGCCGATGAACTCGCGCTTGGAGTCACTTAATCTTTCTGTCAATTGCATTGGCGACGTGGGTTTTGCGGCCATCGCGGAGGCCGTGGCACAAACGCAAAGCACACGACTGGTTCACTTGGATCTTGGTGGAAACTCAAGTGTAGGGCCCGTCGGCCGGAGAGCATTAATTGAGTGCGTAGGGCACATGGCCCACCTCCAGTCGCTCGACTTGTCTTCATGCGACTTATCAGAGGAGGATGCGCAAGGGCTTGTCGTGGCGCTTCTGCGTGACGCGTGTGGAATTATTTTTTTGGAATGGTTTAACAATCCTGGAATGCAGTTAAGTACGGAGAAGGCGCTATATGACGCTCTTGAGAAAAAAAAAGCTGCTCGATTAGGCAAGGGAGAGTACCGGCGTCAGTTGGCTTTGGTGTTTGGGGCCGCGTTGCTGATTGCTGTTGTTTTTACACTCAACCGAAAACGGCGAAGCTGAGTTGAAGCATTGTTTATTACTGTTGTACTTGGTGAAGAACGCTTGGCGTTTCGTATGGTTGTTTATTGGTGACTTGAAGCTAAAGGGCACGTTTTGTGTTTTTTTTTCTTTTTTTATTATAAATTAATTAATAGTTTTATTTATTTTAAGTTTAATTGCGTACGTTAAAACCGGTGCACGTATGTTTTTTTCAGTTATCTGCGGGGTTAGTTTTTATGAAATTGTTAAGATTAACTGCTGCAGATTGCGAGACTTAGTTGTAGTGAATGGTTGGTGTGGTAATTATGATTTGTCTAATATATTATACAGTACGGTTTTTTTTCTTTTATTGTTTGCCTTGTCATTGCTATTAATATACTCTCTCCCCCACACTCCTCATCATCCAAAAAAAAAAAAAAAAAACAGATTTTATTTTTTCTTTTTTTTTGCGGGGGAAGGGGGTCTATTTGTTTGTTATTGTAACAGAAGGGAGAAGGAGTAAACAGCAGTTCTTGTGCAAATTGTGTTTTTTTTTTTTTTTGTTATTATTATTTAGAATAATTGTTATAGCGATAGTTTCTGGAAAACAAATAAGCACAAAAACAAAGGACACAAACAAATACAAGTTGACACCCGTTTGCATTTTAAGAGGCCTACGCTACAGGAACGTCATACTAACAACAAAAAATAAGAAGGGAGAAAGGAAGAAAAAAAAAAAAGAGTGTCGCAGTTAATGACGGGGAAACCTGAGCGGTGGGACGACGTCTTCAACGAAGGGCCACACGACGTCCCCGCAGCGCAGGATGGCGGGGGGGCGCCCGCCGGGACGATGACAACGCCATTCGCCCAACCGCCGCAGTCGTACGACTCCACACGGGGAATCCACAGGGAGGCCTCATCCACGGAAGTGCCGGGGTTTTTACCGCCGCCATCACCACCGCAGCAGGCAGCGCCGGCGACGGGGCAACAAAATAACCAGCTGCAAGCAGACGGAGCCACGGCAAAACATCCGAAATTTTTCACGTTTGAGTTTTTTCAGCAGTTTTTTGACGTGGACACAACTCTTGTGCTAAAGCGGATGACCAACGCCGTCATTCCAATAAGCTCTCCGGACTTTTTAATAGATCGTGACTGGCTTAATGATGCCTCAACCCAGCCAGCTGCTGGTTTTTCAGAAGGCGTGGCACCGGTGCGCAAGCCAGATCTTTACGGACCTTTTTGGATCAGCACGACTTTGTGGATGACTCTTGCTATTGTGAGCAACATAATGAGCCGAATTGCCTTTAATAATAGGAAACATGCTGACGGGGAAAAGTGGCGTTATGACTTTAAACTGGCCTCTGTTGCCTGCACAGTTATATACTTTTATTGCTTTGGCCTGGGTTGCGTTGTGTGGGGAGTTATGAAATACAAGGTATTGCCAATATCTTTGGTAGACACGCTTTGTCTTTATGGGTACAGTCTTTTTATTTTTTTTCCCGTGATATTTCTTTGCACGATACCAGTTTCTGGTTTTCAGTGGATTTTTGTTTTGTTTGGCGGAGTGTGGTCAGCAGTGTATTTGCTTCGTAACCTTATGCCCATATGGATGAAAACTCTCAACAGTGGGTGGTCTATTGGTATGCTGGTGGTGGTTTCTGCTTTTCATACTTTGTTGACGCTTTCTTTTAAGTTTTACTTTTTTGACTACGAAGTTTAGTTGAGTCTTGTTATATGAGATTTGATTATAAATTATTATTAATTAGTAGTTTTTTTTTTTTTTTAAATACATAAGCAAGTACTTATGTATGTGTGTATTTATATAAAATGGCGAAATGCTTTTTTTCTTTTGTTTGTTTTTGTTTACATGTATGCAAATTTTATTGTTTTTGTATATATGTATATATATATATATTTTTTTTTTTGTTAGGGTCTATATCTTTTTGGTGATGCGCCAGAGGAGTCAGCCTTTTGTTTCATGTCTTTGCTTGTGCTTGTTTTGTGCCTCTAGGAGGGCTTCAGAGAAGTCGCCTTTGATGGCGGGGGTGGCGGGGCCGTCGTCTTTGTCGTCGCCACAAAAACCACGACGCAGTGCGGCGGTGCGGGAGGCCCCAGTGTGCAGGGTGCCGACGAAACGCGACATATCGACGGCATATTCATCTTTTACCAATACCGACTCAATTGCTGAGTTTAGAGAGCACTACGCCTACTTGAAGCCGGGCGAGAGGGCCGCGCAGACGACTGCGCGTGTTGCGGGCCGTGTGACGGGCATGCGAGATATGGGGAGGATTGTTTTTGTCACTATCAGCTCGAACGGGGCTGAGTTGCAGCTTGTGGGGCAAGTTGGTGAGCACTTTACACGCGAGAGCCTGAGAAAGCTGAAAGGGTCTATGCGCGTTGGCGACATCATTGGCGCAGAGGGAGTTCCTTCACGCACACAGAAAGGTGAATTGTCTGTTTTTGCGTTTTACATAACTGTGTTGTGTCCATATGTATGTACGGATCAGGTGATTTGTCCCAACCTCCGCGGCTTTGGCGTTTTGCAGGACAACGACGTTAGGTATCGCTACCGCTTTGTTGATATGATGACAAATCAGGATGTAATTGACAAATTTAAAAAGCGACATGTAATCCTTCAGGCACTGCGGGGGTACTTGGATAGTAGGGGCTTTGTTGAGGTGGAGACGCCTATACTCAACACTGTGGCATCTGGTGCGAACGCTAAGCCATTTTTAACGCACCACAATGCTAACGAAACAGATTTATATTTGCGTATTGCTCCTGAGCTTTATTTGAAACAGTGCGTTGTTGGTGGAATGGAACGTGTCTATGAGATTGGGAAAGTTTTTCGCAACGAGGATTCTGATCAATCTCATAATCCGGAGTTTACCAGTTGTGAGTTTTATGCTGCTTATCATAACTACGAGGATCTTATTCCAATGACAGAGAGCATTTTGTCTCACCTGGCTATGTCTGCAAATGGGGCGACCGTTGTGAAGGTTCGTCCTAAGGGTTGTAGTACTGGTAGTGGTGGTGGTGGTGGTGCAACTAGTAGTACTGTAGATGTAGATCTAGGCAAGCCTTTTCGTCGAGTTAGCGTGTATGGGGAAATACAGAAAGCGGCAGGCGTGGAACTCCCGCCACCAAATGAGCTTAACACACCAAAAGGTTTTGCGTATATGTCGGCAATTATGCTGCGCCACAACATTCCATTGCCGTCTGTGCGAACAGCCGCGAAAATGTTTGATAAACTTATTGAATTTTTTATTACCAATCACATTGTAGAACCAACGTTTGTGATGGACCACCCGCTTTTTATGTGTCCTCTTGCCAAAGAGCATGAGTTCAAACCCGGACTTGCGGAACGTTTTGAGCTTTTTATTAACGGAGTGGAGTACTGCAACGCCTACAGTGAGCTTAACGACCCGCAGGAGCAGTACTCACGTTTCCAGCAGCAGCTTATGGACCGGCAGGGAGGCGACGAGGAGGCGATGTCGCTGGACGAGACGTTTTTGAAGGCTCTGCAGATAGGTCTTCCCCCGACCGCCGGCTGGGGAATGGGAATTGATCGCGTTGTCATGTTGCTAACCAATTCAAGCACCATCCGTGAGGGCATTATATTTCCGCTTTTGCGCCAGGACTTTGGCTCACACGACTACAAGAGGCGCAATAGAACGGCGTCATTTTTTGACTTCAACAAGCAGATGACCCTTTTTTGTCTGAGAGGACTGGAGCAGGAGCTGAGGCGGAGCGGGCTCCCTGAGCATTCCTGCGCGCACATTCGCGAGCTGCAGAGAATAGTCATGGAGCTCGGGCGGCGCAACGGTGCCGGTTGTCATGATATTGTCTGGCGCCGCTGGTCTGATTGGCGGACAGCAATGACTCTGGCAATGATTCGACTCATTTGCGGGACACCAAGACTGTAGTCTTTATTATTATTATTATTCTTTTTTTGTAAAGAGTTTTTAGGTGAATTTTTTTTTTTTTTTTTTTTTGGTGTGTGTGTCTCTGTGTGTCTCTGTGTGTTTTTATGTTTTTATGTGGCCTTGTTATATATATATATATATATATATATATTTTTTTGATGGTCTGACTTTAATGGCGTTGTTATTCTCTACACACAGAAAAACATGCTCTCTCTCACACACACACACACACACACAGCACCGCATACTTGTTGTGGGCACGGTTGGTGACGTGAAGCATTTTTTTTTTTTTTTTGGTTGTTCTTTGTTACTTTTTGCATTTTGGTTTTGGCCTGTTTTGGGTATTTTGCATTTGCATGCATAATTATTTGATGTTTGTTATTGTTGCATTTATTTTGTGGCCGAAAAACGAAAAAAAAAAAAAAGAAAAATAGCCAACAGCCAACAGCGGGAAGAAAAAAAAAAAAAAAGAAATATTAAAATAGAAATACACTATATAATATTAATTCTTTGTTGGAAACTGCGCAGAAAGGCCGAGGCTGCGTGCAGGTAAATTAAGAAGACGTGTTTGTGTGCTGGAGCTTCAGCAAGCTTAAAAAGCAGGGATTATGTCACAGCGTCTTCAACCTGATGTGTACGAAACTATCAAGTGGAATGGATGGGGGCTAAAAAAATTTGAAATAGTCTATGACGATAAAAATAACGTGCTTATTCATCTTAATGGGAAACCAATGAAGAATATGATGGCCTTTTTGCAACACGAGGTTCTGAAGTCCAGTGCTCCATTGATAATCCGAAGGACACCCGGTTGCACGGAGGATGAGGTTATTCGGCGACTTTCGCAGTCTTTTGTTAATCAGGCGTTTTCTCAAGAATTGCGCCAGGTGCTTTTGGAAGATCAGGTGCGTTTTGATGACCGCAGCCGCCTTCTGCACGTTGTTGGAAAGAATTACCGAGACTTGTGGCGTATCCGAAACGGATTTTTGGATCGCCTTCCCGACGCCGTATGTCTGCCAAACACTCACGAGGACTGTGTGAAGATTATGGGCTTGGCCCATAAGCACAATGTGGTTATTATTCCCTTTGGTGGAGGAACAAACGTTACTGGTGGTGTGGAGCCTAATCCGTTTGAGAAAAAACGCATGATCGTGTCTGTTGATATGCGTCGAATGGGGAAAATGCTGAGCATTGACAAGGAGTCCGGCATAGCTGTGTTCCAGGCTGGTGCTCTTGGGCCGGCGATGGACATGCAGCTCCAGCCACACGGTTTTATGGTTGGTCACGACCCTGACAGTTACATACACTCCACTTTGGGTGGGTGGATTGGTGCACGTGGAAGCGGTGCAATGTCAAACAAGTATGGCGATATTGAGAACATTGTTCTTGCAATGAAGGTGGTAACTCCCATGGGCGTTCTGAAAACTCCTGTGACATCGCGACCATGTGGTGTTGATCTTAATGCCATGTTCACGGGCTCTGAAGGGGCATTTGGAATAATTACTGAGGCTACAATTAAGATCGAGCCTATTCCAGAGGTGAGGCACTATGAAGGTTGGCTATTTCCTTCATTTGAAAGTGCTTTTTCGGCTTTTCACACTTGCACGCAAAAGCGGATTCACCCGTGCGCTATGCGCTTGTATGATGAGGACGATACTCGTCTTAGTTTTGCGACAAGCACTGAGGACTCGTTCTTTGCTTCGTTGGTAAACAAATGCTTTAAAAATTATTTGGGAAAGATAAAGCGATGGAACATGAGCAAACTTTCATTGGTTATTGTAGGCTTCGAAGGCTCGAAAGTCCAAACAAACTTTCAAAGAGGTGAGCTGGCAGGTGTATTCAAAGATTTTGACGGGGTTTGTGTGGGCACGAAAGCTGGTGCGTCTTGGCAGGAGAAAAAGTACGATTTGCCATATCTTCGTGATATAGCGCTTTCTCTTTCTTTTTGGGCGGATGTTTTTGAGACGAGTGTTCTTTATTCTGACGCCATTTGCTGCTGGCGCGCTGTGAAAGACTCGTTTTACTCTGTTTTGAAAGAAAATGGGAAATCTGGTTGGATTGGCTGCCACACAGCACACCAGTATCGCTTTGGCTGCTGTCTCTACTTTACATTTATAGGCGAGCAGCAGGATGAGAATGATATTAAGCTATTTTTGCAGATCAAACAGCGTGCCATGGAGGCGATGTTAAAGCATAGCGGGAATTTGACGCATCATCATGGGATTGGCTACGAACACGTCCCGTGGATGCGTCGCTACAACGGCAAAGTTGCTTTGGAGGCGATTATGCAGTTTAAGAAGGCGCTTGATCCCAAAAACATATGCAATACGGGAAAACTGCTTCCTTCTCCTCCTCTCGAAAATGAAACCCACGAGGCGACCGAGGCACGTCAGCGCTGTGAGATGATGTTTGATAAGATGGGAGTCCCAGGAGCCCTGCGGGCCCACCTGTAAAACCTCTAATGAATAAAGTTACTTTTTATGGTTATAGGTAGGAAAGCACAGGGAACTAACAGAGAAGCAATAGGTTGGAAACTTGGGGTGCTGATGGAATTTTTTAAATGAAAAAGATCTTTGATGCGTGGCGGTTGCTGTCATATCTGCAGCAGATATTTTTTATGTACGTGCACATGTACGTGTTATGGCGTGTTTGCATGAATGCGTTTATATTTGGAGTTCTGCTGGGGTGTTATTGTTAGTGGGACGATGACAATGCGTAGGCAGGAAAACACGATTTTTATTGAAGAAATGATTTGTTTTTTATTATTATGATGCATTTATATATATATATATATACATAGATTATATAGGCTTGTGTGTGTAAGTGTGTGGGTTAAACCTAAAGTTTTTTTTTCTGGTATATATATATATATTTGGCTGAGGTGTTTAAACTTTAGATGCACCGTTGTGACACTGATAAATACGTGAGTATATATATGTATTTAAATAAATAAATAAATAAATAAATATATGTATATATCTTTAGAGACTTATTGTGAGCAAATGGGATTTATATTTATTATTTCATTTAAAAAGTTTAACGCATTGAAATTGTCTATTAGGCGCACTTGCAAGTAATAGATAGAGATATATTTGAATATGTGTTTTTACACTGTTGTGAGTACATACAACGAATGTTGTGCACTTTACGGAGTGAAACCTAATAAAGACATTGCTAGGCAAATTTCTACGGCAAACTTTTTTACTATTTCAAAAATTGATGCCTCCAGGACATTTCTTGGTGAGTTAGGCGTTAAGGCACTTCTTGACTTTGTTTGGTGTCACGCAGGAATTCAGCGACTTTGTCTTGTAGGGAATGGTGTTGATTCTTCTTGTGTGGAACACCTTTGCGGCATTTTGCAACACTGTCCGGCTCTTTCTTATATTGACATTTCAGAAAATATACTGTCAACGCCATCAGCACGTTTGCTATGGAAAACGGCTAGTGCTGTACAAACCGTGCGGGAAATAAAGATTGACAACTGTGGCATAAGCGAAGAGTGGATGTGTCGACTGAAACGCTGTTGCGAAGTTAACGATAAGTTGCAGCGACTTGGCTTTCATTTATACGGCCCAGAGAGATGTCTTTGGGCGTGGGAAATGGTGCTTATTCTCGTTATTGGCTCAGCACCTCTTGTTGAAAGGTATTGTGCCGAAGTTGTGCCTTTTGTTGGCAGTTTTATTTCAAGGTTTCGCCTTCGTGTTGCCTCTCTTACAATTGAAGAAGGGGACACAGAGGAAACTGTTAAGGGAAAGGTCTGCCAGTGCAAATCTTCGTACAACTATTCCCTAAGCTGGTGTGTTGCTCTTAGTGATGGATTGGAGAGGTGGCGTGAGCTTGATCTCATTGCATTGACAGAGGTGTTGCTTCAAAAGGAGCCATTTGTACTGCCGCTGCGGAACAAGTTTGGCGAGTCCAGGGGTCCGGTGCATCGCTGGGCGAGACATCTTTTTGTGTACGCGGTAAGGGTCGCCGAGGGGCCGGGGCCGACGATGGTCCCGCCCGCGGAGTGGCTGCCAGTCGTCGGCGCAAGTGTGCCGGAGGACGTGAAGGTTCCCCCCGCGGTGGCGCTGGGCGGGGAGAACCGCTGGAGGCTGCGCTGCCAGACCGATCTTTGTTTTGCTCTCCGCACCGTTTTTGCCGAGCCCCCGCGCCCAACAACCTTAGTGGTGGAAGGCACGAGGGATGCGGAAGGAGGGGAAGAAGGGGAAAATGAAGGGGGCAAATATGAGGAGGGAAGGGTGGGGTTTGATCAGCAGCAGTTGTGGCAGGTTATTGAGCATGATAAACATCTGGGGGCGTTACACCCAAAATGCAAAGAGGTGATGCTACACGCCGAGACGCCCACTGGGGCGGTTTCGGTTCCTTTGGTTCTTTACGGTGAGGGTGTTTTTGATCAATCAAAGCTGTTGTCTTGCGTGGCCGCAAAGCATTCTACGGATGAGTCATTACGCGTGGTTCCTTATTACCTAAGTCACGAGAATCGAAGCCTTATTGTGTTTTTATATTTTCTTCTTTCAGTGTTTTCTAAAAAGTTGAGGACGAACTACTATCGCAGTGTTGAGGAGCTGTCGAACGCCGTACGAGAAGCTATATGTAACTATAAAGGCATTGCAGTGCTTCTGTTGATTGCTCGTTTTGATTTACTTCTTGATTCTCTTGTCAATCAGCAGCAATTTGTGCTTGAGTGGCTCCCTCCTAGTTTGCCATCTTCTGTTAGGGTTATTTTGTCATTGAACACAGCTAGCCCTCTTCTTTCTATGCTGCGTAAACGTTTGCCTCAACCATATGAGGTGCTTATTGAACCGTTAAAAATAGAAACAAGATTAGAGCTTTTTTTGAATGAGCTTTTTTCTCGTGGCGTTGGTGACATGATGACGGTGAAGACAGCGATAATGGCAAACAGCAGTTTGAGAAGGTCTGGCAACGCTTGTGACAACTCCTTTTTGCCAGCGATTGCAAAGACGCTGGAGGGCCCTTTTTTGCAGAAGGACGGCTCAGAACATACATCATTTGCTACGTACACGGTTTCACTGCTTTATCGCATGTCGGTAGATTTGACGAAGCATGACATTGCGTCTGTTGTTTCTAATGAGTTGCCTGGTAGTTTAGATGAGGTATTAACATTATTGCTGAGGCGTTACGGGGCGTTGAGTGATCCGGTAACCGTCCAATATCTTACGCTAAGCCTTATCGCAGCCCCTTTGCCCATTTCAGAGCTTGTCTATATTTGTGAGGAGCTTGGGCCATGTCCACGTCACAAAACACTCCCAGTTATTTTGATGATGTCAGACGACCGTCTTTTGACAGTTACATCAGACTCCATTGTTCATTTATTGTGCTTAGATGTGCGCCGTGTTGTATTATCGCTTTACGGAGATATGCAGGAGACTCTTAGCTTGCTGGTAGAGACACATCTTTATCGTCTTGTCAATACACAGAGTCCGGACATGTCTTTTTGTTTTAGGCATTTAGTTTCTCTTATGATTGATAATGGTAGCTTTGATGCCGCGTATGATCTTGTTTTGAACCCAATTGTTGTGGATGCTCTTTTAAACCACAGTTTGGATAATTCTGTTTATTTAATTGACCTGATTTTTCGTCTTTTAGACGTGCGCTGGTTTTTGGTGGAGCTGGGTGGGTTTTTTTTTTTTGCTTTGGAACAAATGCTTCGTCGTCTTAAGCGCAGGGTGTTGCGAAGCATTCTTAAAACAGTACAATCCCACAAATTTTTTTTTTATCAATCCGCCTTGTTGTTATCTGATGCATCACCCTACCACACGCGGGCTGTTGAAGCGTCAAGGGTTCCTTACACCGTGCTTGTTCCGTTAAATCGTGGAGATGAAGATTGCGCCACGCACACCATTAGGTGCAGGCATATGCCTATTCATTGTCATCTGCGTAAAGATTATCTTGTGGTTACAACAACACAGGAGGTTTTGGTGTATTCTACTGGTGATTTTCGGAAGGAGGTTGCGCGATATTTTATGCCTTTTGAGCCCGAAGACGCTTTTTGCGGCTCGTTGCTTGCATCAGGGACTCGCGTTGTTATCATTTGTGGCGATCGATTGTTATTGTGGGACTTTGCTGGGCAATCTTTTGTACTTTTTGAAGACACAGTAGCTTCAATAAATGAGAATGCTTTGGACTCTTTTTGTCTAAATCTTGTGGTTTGCCACCCATCAAGCAGACGCATGTCTATTATTGACCTTTTAAAAAAGAGAGTTGTTTCTGATATTAGAGCTGTTGATGGATCTATTCGCGAGGCCTTGTTTTCAAGTAGTGGTATTTTTGCTCTTGCCGTGTACGATTTGTTTTTGATTCGAGAAGATAAAGAATTGGTTAAGTTTTCTCACAACGGAGTCATTAACTGCTTCACATTTTGCAATGATAATTCGCTTGTCGCTTCTTGCGTTAAGAGTGACATATTGATATGGTCTGGTGCTGGTGAACTACTACACTTTATTGGCGCCGGACTGACGCCCATGGAGGATATTTGTTTTAACGCTAGTGGTAATTTGTTGCTTTCGTGGCAGAGTGAGGGGCTGAAGTTGTGGAACGCACTTGGTGGAAAACGTATAACTATTTTGGAGCAGTGCTTTGACGAGGAATTCTCGTTTGCATCATTTACTGAAGATGACTCCCGCATCATTGAGCGATGTGGCTCGCATATTTGCATGTGGGATCTCTTTACTCATAGACCAGTGGGCGCACTTGCTTGTGGTGTGGGTTATTTTACGTTTGTGCAGGAGCGAAATCAAATTATTGTTGGCGCGACTTCTAACAATGAGGTGAAAATATGGCAGCTACGCGACACACCCATTTCCTCTGTTCAAGCGGTGAAAGAAAAAATGATCACGACAATGTGGCGCAAAAATGGAAAACTTTCGCGTTTTCCTATTATTCGGTTGAATGTTGACCCTGACGGAACGCGCATCGCTCTTGTTGACGAGGACGGATCACTGATGATCCAACCGATGAGCAGCAGCACCCCGATGTTTGTATGTGGAGTCAGGAGGGTTCATAGCGTCATTTTTTTTACCGACAATATATTGTTTACCACGTGTCTTGTGAGTGATCGATTTTTTTGTTTAAACCGCATGAATTTTGATGACGCTGCCACACCAAGCGAAATTTTGCTTCCTCATACTGCCAGGGCTGATGCAACATTAGAACTTGTGGGGGCGGAAGACGGGCGCTCAATAGCCGTTATTGCGAACTGCAATAAAACTTCTGTAATTTACGTTTATAGTGTGTCTGATTGGACTTTGACAAGCCAGTTTCTTGGTCATTATGGTCAAATAGTTAATGCTTTTTTTTTTGGTGATTTTCTTTTAACTTCGGGGAATGATTGTAGTCTTCGTCTTTGGAGTCTTGAGCGGCACGCGGAAAGGGCGTCGTATGTTCACGATTGTTCCGTCGTTGCAGCGACGGCAGGACATTCCACGACGTTTTTTTTTATTGACAATCTTTCACAGTTGTTTCATGTAAAGGTGAAGAACATATCTTCTGTGACACAGGCCCATTTTTTTGTTGCTGCGGTGGAATTGACGGTGAATATTCCAGCCACCGTTCGCATTAGGCAGGTGGTGCTTGTTTCTGAGTTGCTTGTGATGTCAGAGGAGGATGGCTCTGTGTGTCTTGTGGACCTTTCCAATGGCGGGGCAGTTAGCAGGCTTTCTGATTACAAGTGTTTATGCCTTGCTGCGGCAACTGTAGGGGCGGACAATTATGTTCTTACAGGCCATTCTACTGGGGAGGTTATTTTGCACCATGTACGTTTTTTTGAGCAGATGTAAATAGCTTTGAGTTTATACCTTTTAGAAAAAAAAAAAAGTTACTTCAAAATACACACACACACACACAAATCAATGTAAAAAGTGTATTTTGACAGATTTTTGCTTTATTGTGTTTAATACTGTTTATATTTATTTATTTTTGGAGTTTTAAAAGTCATTATATTATTAGCTTTACAAGAGAAAAAAAAAAAAAAAAAAAAAACAAACAAACAAAAAAGACAAATAACCATAGTAGTGTAATTAGGCGAAGACGATTAGCAATAGAAAGGAGCAAGTAACTTAGTGGTACCTTTATCTGCATACATATATATTTAAGCTTTTCTTTTTAACAAGCACAGTTTACACAAATAGACGTAAGGTAAGTTTTTCAAGAACAGAAAACAAAAACAAAGAGACAATAGCAATAAGAATAGCAATATCTTTAATCAGAAAGAGTAAAAGCAAACAAAAAAGGCGGAGACTTCACGTGGGACAAGCACTGATATATGGGACGAAACGACTTTGAGCGTCGACGCCTTCGTGATCTGTATGATCGTAATGTACGCCGTGTCCGGGCGCTTGCTGAGGCGCGTGACGGTCGCAGGCTTGACCTTAACGATGATGTGGTAGCGCCGCGGCGTTTTATTGTCAGTGAACAGCGCACCCGGCTTGAGGGGTTTGGTCGCGGGGGGCGCCAGGTGCGGCGGGTCCGCGGCGGTGAGGGGGGGATGCGTCGCTTCAGCGACAAGGGCGTGTACCGTCGCGGCGCGTTGGACCGCTTTGTGCGCGAGGACGATCTTGAGCGTGCACTGCGTCGTCAGCGTCTGCGCGAGCACAAAATTCTTGATGGGTCACGTTTTGGTCGCGGCCGGCTGCGCCTCACCCGCAGTGAGCGGCGGGAGCTGCGGCGTCTCCGGGAGCTGCGCACCCTCCGCGAGGCGCTGAAGACGCGCGGCCGCGGGGGCCCTGGCGACAACGGCGATTACAAGCCAAAGGGGGGGCAACGTGGGGGCCGCAGACGCGGGGGCCGCAGGGACGGGCGTGGTGCGGGGGCCACAAAGGAGCAGCTCGACGCAGAACTTGATCGATTCCGTGGTATGAACTAGTCATCTATTATCGGCCGTATTTTTGTTGTTTTATGTGGTGCATGTTGGCTAAGAAATGTTTGGCTGTGGTTACCAACTGACGACTCAGTGTGAGCAGCTGAGTAAATAAACAAATTTAGAAATTTTTTACTTTTATTATTATTATTATTATTATTATTATTAAAGCAAAAAATTTTCTACACCGTAAAAAACAAACAAACAGACAGGGGAATCAACGAATTTTTTTTTTTTTTTTTTTTTTATTTTGGTAGATAGTTGGACAGGTGAGTTCACAAGGGTCACGTATATATGTGTGTGGTACTTTACATTATGAAAGGGAGGATTATATTTTGATTTTCTTTGTGTTTAGAATGACTTTAGCTGTGGCGGGTGTGGATCATTTTTTTTATTTTTAATGTTTGGGCAAATGTAAAGATATAAATTATCTAGCGCTTGTTTAGTTTGTGTTGTGCCAACGTATTTAGGTTTATTTAAGAGCAGTAAAGCGATAAAAATAGAAACAAGAAATAATAATTTTAATAAAAAAGGAAGAAGAGAGGGATGGGGTGGTGGTAGTGGTGGGATGGAGGATTCACAGATAGAGGGTCAATTCGTATATTTTTGACGGCATGTCTTTGGATTATATATATATATATATTTGTTGAAAGTGATGGATAAAATTTTGTCTTATTTTGTTTTTATTCTTGTTTTCAAAAGATAACAACTACGTGGTGTATTTACCATGTTGTTTTTGTCGTGGCTTTTGTGCGCAGAAGTTATTATTATTATTATTGTTATTAATTTGGTTTCTACGCAGACATACACACAGAGACAAAATATTAGCGGCAACAAAAAGGGCAGATAAAGGCGTGCATAATTTTTTTTTTTTTTTTTTTTTTTTTTTTGGAGCTTATATATATATATAGTTTTTTACAGTGCATTTTAACTTTGGGTGCTTTTACTGAAAAAAAAAAAAAAAAAAATGATTTTTGGGATTACCGAAGCGGCTGATTATATTTTGAGGATATTACTGTGCAGCGGGCGCTTGTACACAATTACAGTCATTTCATTTAAAAGTTATATGTATACATGATGGTTGGTTAATTGCGTGGAATTTTGCATTTTGTGGCCTTAGTTGTTAATGAATATATATATTTTGTTTGTGCGGTTAACCTGCACGTGCTCCACGTAATGTTTTTTGGCTCCATTGTTACTTTTTTCATGGCGGTGTCAAGCACACTAAGCGGTCTTTTGTTTGCTTTGCCGTGTTGTCCTGCAGATCCGCTTAGCATGACTCTTGCAGAGGGCACAGTTGCGTCCGGGTAATTAGAAAGAGGTGGTAAATCAAAAATAAAATGGTGAGGAGTGAAGAGTTGATCAGGTTCTCTACCGCCACGAGCGCGCCTTGCTCTGTTTGCTTGCGACGATGTATGTCAAGGTGGGCTTACATGTTTCAAGGGCATGCGCAGGGACACTGCCAGTTTGCTGCCGGTGTATTTTTCCTGTCTGCCTGAAGATTTTCGCCTGCAGGTGTTGTACAGCTCTTGCAAAGCGGGCTGATGATTTCTTGCACACATTTATTGTTGTTTACCTATTTATTTATTGCGGGGTATTTATGCTTTACCTGAATGTGCCTGTTTAGCCTTTTGTGTAATGCACACTTGGTAGGGCAATAAAGACACGTAGGTTTCCGTGCGTTAATTTTTTGCCACCACGGCAGTACCGTCCTCCAATTTGAGTTTAACCACTGGGGCGTTGTTGTGGTGGATTTTATACATTTTTTTTCTTTGAGTTTTTTGTGTAGCATTTTTGTGGGCTGTCGAAAAATTCTGCATGCTTTTGCGATTGATTTTTTTGTTGCTGTTGTTGTTTTAACTTATATATATATATATATGTATTTGTTAAGTAGTTTTGTGAACAAATTAAGATACTATTATATACATATTATAGATTTTACTGTAGCAAATGATTCAGGGCAAGCTCAGTTCTCTGTGTTGTGAGACGCTTGCGAACTCGTCAAGAAGACTACCGCGAGCGTTTTCCCCCAAATACGTACCCTTGTCAACATCGCACGCGGCATTTGGACAAAAGCAGGCCACGGTGACGTTTGCTTTGCGTAAAAGACTTATTTCGACGGAACACCCGGCATTTGGCGCGAAAAAGATCTTTCGGTTTGATGGGTCATTTGGGCGTCCCATCGGCGTTTCAGGTTTTTTTTTTGCGGTTGACCCGAACTTTGCTGCTGGACAAAAGAGCCGGATGAATCCTAATGCGCAACTGACGGTGCGGGATAGTGCGGGAAGAATGTCACGTGTTAGATATAGCTGCCATATTGAGGCATACACTGGATTGAAGCTGGAGGCGCTGATACGATTTCAAGTGGGGTGGATATCGCCGAAGGTAACGTTTTCAACAATCCCGCATGTGATTTATTTGGGAAGGGGCTTTGATGTGAGTATCCCCTTTTTTATTCACTTTACCATGGTGTCGGTCTTGGATGAGCATGGTGACTGCACTGGGAGTTTTCTTTACTTTAGCGGGACACCAATTCTGGGATTTTCTGCGGGCCTGACTCATATTAAGTGCGGCAAGCTGGTGCTGAATCCATCAAGAGATATGGACCCGGTTTGGGAGTCTAGGCGATTTGTTGGAAATGTGCATATCCGACAGTTGGGGTTTGTATTTTTTAAAATACTAGTTTACTTTTTTTGCGTTATCACATGCGTTCCTGCCTTTCAGCGAGTACTTGAGTATATTTTGCCCGATCCATTTCACCGTCACAGCGAAGGTGCTGTGTGATTGGTAGTTGACTATGAACTTGTCGCGATCTTTTTAAGTAGAAAAAACAAAAGAAAGTAGTAGGTTTATTTATCTACTGTGGGGTGATGGGTCTATTTTGAAGAGCCAACAACGAAGTAATGAGTGTTTATGTGTTTTTAATCCTTTTAAATTATTTTTTGTCTTTTGTTTATTTTGTTTTATTTTTGTTTGATCTTGTATATGTCTGTGTTATTTTTAGGTAATTATGAATGTGTATATCTGTATTTGCCTATCTATTTATCTATCTATGACTACACAGATAATTTGATGAAGAAAACACTTGTTGCTTGCTTGCAGTATGGGGTTCACACGCCTCGCGGTGTGGTTTATCACGGAGCAAAGATGAAGCACTGGCCAGAGCAGAAAATACCTCCCAATTTTAAATTAACAGAAGTGGAGAGATTTAGGGCAAAGGCCATTCCAAGAGACGTTGGTAAGATTCCTCGTGACTTTGTCCTCAGCGTTCTTTATCAACATCAGCCGTGCGAGGTGGGTGGTCTTTGGGAGCATTGCACAAACGATCCTGGAATTGTTTTGGACAGTAAGCGACACCTTCGTGAAGTTTTGAAACAAGCAAGGGCCGAGGGATTTATCACATTCGAGCGTGACCCTGTTTCGAACGAATGGCTCTGTTTTCTTGCGCGCGAGCGCTTTGAGGAAGTTCGACAGATTGCTAGTGCAAATGCAGCGGCCTCAGAGACCAACTCTGGATTGCGTGGCTCCAGTGCGACAGATACGTCGATGTATGCTGGGCGCTTTTGCGAGATGAATGAATTGACGAAAGAAGAGCATATACGACGTCTTGAAGAGGAGGTTGTGGCGACAACAAAGCGCTTGCGTTCTTACCAGCGGAAGGAGATTGACTACCTGCCGTACACTGATTTGAACGGAAAAGTTAACTTTATGTGGTGGTACGAGTTGCGGGATGTGCAACAACGGGGAGCTGACGCACTTCCAGAGCCGGTGGGGGAGTTTTGCGTTGGCTCCGGCAACGATAGCGCACGTCTCGAAGAATAAAAAAAAAAAAAAAAACTATTTTTTATTTTTGTTTGTGAGCCTTTAATATATATATATGTATATATATTGTTTTTTTTTTTTTGAATTTAATTGTAGAATGCTATTATTATTATTATTATTATTGTTGTTGTTGTTTTAATTTTTTTTTAAAAGTAAAATGAGTTTGCTAAACGTTGCAGAGGTTCTCAGATGTGAGGATTCTGATTTCTATAGGAATAGACTGTACCAACTGGTGCAGGACTGTTCAATATCGCTTACACCGGGTGCTGAAATAATGCGTTTACTGCGAAAAGAGCTTGTTCGAGCGACGGATAGTGGTGAGTCCACAGAGTACTGCGCAGTTCTCGAGGACATGTTCAAGGTTGTGATGGACTCCTTGGTGTCTGCAGTTCACCGAGGTGCGCCATACGTTCATATTGACCGCAGCGTCCCGAAAGACTATCATGTCACCAAAGATGAGGACGAACTTTTGATGACTGACGGAATTTTAGACTCTGATGATGAGGCTGACGCTGACAGCGAATCAGATAGCATGACAAAACCGTCTGTGAAAGAGGAGCAAAGACAGCGGAAGCGGGAAGAGATGCGAAAACGGCGGAATGAAGAGGAGGCGATGCTGGTGAATCAAAAAAAGGTACCCGACGACAAAGGGAACCTTTTGAATACACTAGGCCCCTTTCCTGCGCCACGTCTCACCGTTAGGGCTTCTACGTACACGTTTCCAAGTCGAAAGACGTTGGAGCAGCGCACGGCTTTGCCGTCATCAGGGTCTTTTTCAGATGAGGATGACAATGACGACGATGAAGATGAGAACGCCGGAGGAAACGTCTCACTACCGTGTTCGTCTAGCGGTGGCGAGGCTGTGGCTCATCTCACTGCGTTTTTAAAACCGTTGTCTATGGACTCATTAAAGAAAGTAAGTGAAAGTGCGAAGGTGAAACTAAAACCGTCATCGTCGAGTAAGGATTGTGTCAACCAGATTGTAAAGACAGCAGTGCGGCTTGGCTGCGAAAAGGCCTGTCTTCTTATGGATAAGCACAAGATTATTGAGGACATGACAAATCACGTACAGACTGGGCCTCTTCACACAGCAGCCAGCATTGATTTTTTGCAGTCTCTCCCAGACCAACTAAAACACGCTTTGGGTTACATGCTAGGACTATGGGAGGAAAGCCCACCGGTGGAGGCAATGTGGGAGCGCATGGTGGCAATGGGCTTCTTGGCTGTCTTGACAAACCTTCGCCTAAAACCTCTCAAAAAGATTGCTTCAGAATTGGGGGTTTTACTGCCCGACACAAACTCTACTGAGAAGTTTTGTGAATCTATTGTGTTTGCCGCTTTTCCGCGGGAACGTATACGCGCTAAAAATTCGCGTTCAAAGAAGAACAAGACACTAAACTTTACAGTTTTACCATCTGGCATGCGATGCAAGGGAGATATGGGATTTATTACATTTCAGGTAGAGAACGTTTCCGTTTTGCCAAAGGACAATGAGCGCCGCTATTCTCCAGAGTTTGAATACGGGCAACTGAAATGGGGTCTTTTATGCATGGCAAATAAGGAGTATCTTGCTCTCTACTTGTGTCAGACCGGCAGCGTGTATTGTAAGTTTTTAATAACAGTGTTGAACCACATGAATGTGGACGACTCTATATGCAACGAAGGGACACAACGCTTTTCGACGAGATCTCAAGAAAATGACTGGGGCTTTAATACTGTGATTAAGTTTGAGGACCTACTAAACCCACGAAAAGGATTTTGGCGAGAGGAAAACGACAGCATCACTATTGAGGTTGGTATTGTGCTTGTCGAGGCCCCTAAACCACCGAATACCTCTAAGAATGTGTCTAATAAGGAAAAACAGGCGGGTCCGAAGGTTGACGAAAAGGCTGTGCGACAGCTGATTGAAAATGAAAAGATTGCGCAAATTAAAAAGCGGATAAAACAAGAGATGCTTAAATCCATAAAGGAAGAAGAGAAGGAACGAAAAGATCTTGCTCAAAGAGCTGTTAAAAGATTTCATGAACTGGTAGAGCGGTTCAAGACGGAAAAACAACGCATCATTAAAGAGCTTGCTGACCGCGAACGGCGGGAGCAGCAGGAGCGACAGCGGGAGCTTGAGATTATTAAGCAGGCGCAAGAGCAGAACGCAGATATGAAGCGACGAATTGAGGATATAAAAATGGAAAATGAGGCTTTGCTCAGAGAGAAAAAGGAGCTATCACAAGAGACAAAGGCTCTGAAGAAGATGAGTGGAAAGTATGCACAGGAACTGAATGCAATTAATGAAAAAAGGGCCACACTTGAGCAGAAAGTTAGGCAGCAAGAAAAAAAAATTGCTGCCGCTCAGAAGGAACTTGCCAATTTGCGACAAGAAGATCCACAGACGTTGTTTTCGTTTGACGATGAAGAAAGTGTGAGCGATGACTGTGAGGTCATTTCTCGCCTAAAAGAATCTCTTGAGCAACTTATTGGAACAGAGGGAAAAGCTGCATAGGGCACAGTATTGTTATGTATACGTTTACTGAAACCGGTAAATATATGTTTTCATTTAGACATATATTTTAAACCAACCGGGGAAAGAGAGCCACTAATTAAAATGAAGGGAAAGGAAAAGGAAGCAGGTGGAAAAAAAGTAGGATATCAACAATGCCAAACCGAAACAAAAAAAGAAAAAAAAAGAAAAAAAAAGAAAAGAAAAGAAAAGAAAAGAAAAAGAAAAAAAGCGAGAGAAGAAAAGAAAGAAAAAAAAATTTTTTTTTTCTGATTTTTTTAACTTCTGTATTTCTTTTGGGCCGCCGTTGTTCTTTATGCGATAACGAAGGATATTTTGTGAGCATATAAGAAAATGGACGCTTGTCTTTTTGTGTGCTGGGCGCGTAGAACAGTGTTAGGTCACAATTACTTATAAAAATATCACTATATATATATTTGTATTGTGTATAAATGTATGTAGTTATGTGCATGTATGTGTGTGCGTTTGTGTGTGTGTGTTTGTGTGTTTTTGTGTGTGTATTTATTTACATTTTGTTTTAGGGTTTTGAGCCTTGTCACAGCAACAGAAAAGGGTGGTTTTATGATTTTTGATTGTTTACACATTGAGCCGTCTGCTGTCGCCGGCGCCATTGCGGGTCTGGCGCTTATGATAGTAGTTGATGGCATAATTATTGCACAAAAAGAAGCGGATGCTGCGAATCACATAAATGTCGCGATGTTGTCTCCTGTTATTTTTTCTATGGTTGGATTTTTTCTAATGATTTTAAGTTCGCCTCTTGAGGTAAAAAACGGTATGTCGACGGCCAAGGCTGTTATTTTTGTTGGTTGGGTTGTGTGCTTTGCCTCTACCGTTGGGGCGCTTGTGGTTTGCAAGTTGAACTTTGCAGGTGTTCAAGGGCGTGAGCGGTCTGCCCCTGGGGTGGCGTTTGTGGGGTTCACTAGTCTTATGCCGCTTGCCGGGTCTTTTTTTTGGTGGGGGAAACAGTTTGCGTTGGATGAATGGTAAGTGTTTTTTTTGTGTTTCTTTGCCATATTGAATTTAAGTGAGACCCATCTGGAGAAAGTGATTTTGTTTCTATTGTTTCTATTGTTTTTTTTTTTTTGTTTGTTTGTTTAGGGGTTGGAAGGTGAGACAGTGTAAATTTTAAAAATAAATTCTGTTTTTTTTTTTTTTTTTTCTTATTTTTTTGCAAGGCACAGGTGCACACAAAGACATATAGTTTGCCTTGATTTGCGTGTTTAGATAACGGCCCAAGCAGGTACATTTATGCGAGCGCTTCGCTTTGCGTGCAGTTTTGCGAGTTATGTGCGTCGCTTTGACAGCTCTTCTAGACTTGGCAGGGAGCTTGGTTTTGGCCACAGGATGCGCGACATTCCTGTACTCACCGGGAACCCACGGCCCGTTGCCGGGGAGGATGATTGGCGGTGTGCCTACAAGCTCACAGAGCGCATGGAGAATGTAGTCAGGGACGTTTTGACAAAAAATGGTTGGAGCGAGCTGGAGGTGCAGCGGGAAATGGAGCAGATTTTTGAAAGAAAGTTGTACGGCAGTCGCTCGTCCTTGAACACATGGACAACTGTTGAAGAGTTTCAGCGAACTCCTTGGTACCGTCGATACAAACCAACGGATACCTGTGCTGCAAAATATATCTCTTACGAAGTGATGAAGTTGCTTGAGCAGGCGTTAATCCCACCCTCCTTACGGACAGATCCATACACACATCTACGGAAACGCCACATGGAGGACAGCTGGATGAATGACAGGTTTTCTGAGGAATCTGCAAGGTACATTAGACGTGAGCAGCTGGCCAAGCAGACAAAGGGTCTTCCAGGTTATGGACAGGTGACTAGACGCAAGTTTTTGGAGTTTGACCGCAAGTTTAAGGCTTCGTACGGCGGAAAACAACACGTTAATGAATCCTACTCCGCATGGCTTCAGTCTCTTGATGAAAAATAAGGGACGTTTAATTTTTTTTTTTTTTTGGGGTGGGGGGGGGTGGGGGCCTGGTTTTACGCTTGTGATTGGGCTGATTGGCATAATTATGTCCAGTTTTATTATTTTGTGTTTGTTTATTGCTATTATTAGTGTTTTTTGAAGGGCTTTGGTCTGTTGCAAAATGCCGTGGAGGAGAGCAGATTTGGGCAAGCAGTACTCCAGAGAGCAGGGTGAAAATTTTCATATGCGAGTAGACATAGAAGGGGAACTGTCACCAACAAATAGGCGCTATCAGGATGTGGGAGAGCGGCGGATAAAGGAGTGGGAAAATTATCAGAAGAGCCACCGTTCAGCTGAAGGGCAGCAGTCTTGTCGTGCTTTTCTTGATATATCTATTGACGATGTTCTTGTTGGGAGACTAGTGCTGGAGCTGTTTGAGGATGTCGTTCCAAATACTGTGCAGAATTTTAGGGCTCTTCTTACTGGCCTGCATGGCGTTGATCAGGAAACTAACGTGCAGCTAGACTATCTTGACACACTGGTGCATCGTGTCGATCATTCAAAGAAGCTCATCCTTTTAGGGGAGTTGGACTCGTTCAATCTTTCTTCTTATGGCCGCCCCATCATGGACGAGGGGTATTTTTATCGCCATTGTGAACGCGGGCTTCTTACCATGATTTCTGACGGCCCGCACACAAGCGGCTCTGTATTTGGCATTACCCTGGGCCCGTCGCCTTCGCTTGACTTTAAGCAAGTTGTTTTTGGCAGAGTTCTTGAGGATATTTCGCTCTTGGACAAGCTGGAGAATCTTCCGCTTGATGCGGTTGGTCGTCCTCTTGTGCCAGTGGTGGTTGCGTTTTGTGGAGCACTGACAGGACCGAAACCTGAAGCATTATTTGTTACCACTGAGCCTGAAACGAATGCGGCAGATGAAATTGCACGTTTGACTGTTTAACTTTGGTAATTTTTAGGAAACGTTTGTGGTACATATATGTTATTATTTATCACTACTAGCAAATAGAGAAAAAGAAAATAAAAGAACGAAGGGGGCATGAGCAAGCACGTGTCAGTTGTTGGTTGGCTATTGAAAAAAAAAAAGTAAAATGTGATGTACTTAAATTCTCTTTTTTTTTTTTTTTTTTTTTTTTTTTTTTTTTTTTTTTTTTTTTTTTTTTTTTTTTTTTTTTTTTTTTTTTTTTTTTTTTTTTTTTTTTTTT